>APFE031708243.1:280322-325531 GCA_000404065.3 Pinus taeda | reverse complement strand
AAAAAAAAAACTTATTTATAAGAATTGATGGGCAATGCAAGGTGAAGTGTTGTGAGCGGAAGCATCTTAACTGCTCATGTACGATCAAGAACTAGCTATAGCCAAGATAAACACATTCCTGCAACTACTAACTATTTGGAAAATCCAAAAAGGATAACAGAGGAGATCTCATGTAGGGATGTTGGAAATAATAAGTTGCCAACACCTAGTGTTTCTAATGAGATATTGGGTATAAGATTATCTTAAAAAAGTAACAGTTTACATCATCAGCTAAACAATGGCACTTCATTTAGTAAACCTCATGAAAATGGAGTCCGAAAAGTTGAAGGTGCAAAGGAGAAGGTGCTTTCCATGGTAAAATATCACATGAAATGCACACTTACAAGGGAACATAGGTAAAAGCATGTGTATTTTTCCTTCTTTTATGGTTTGTCTCTGTAGAGTTGATTTTACTGGGTGTAGATTGTATGCATCTCAAAATTTCTCTTTAGGAAATCCTATTTTTATTATTTCCAAGAGAAACTCTCTAGGGAATCCCAATGGATGTTTCCCCACATTCATGGATGGCATCCCTAGTAAACCCATTAGCATTGACTAGTGCACCTCACCCAAGGGATTTTGAATAGGGCACATGCCAACATATACGAGCCAAATACCCAGTAACATTAATGACATTTGGTTGGGCTAACCCTTTGGGCTCAATAAATCATAATAAACTACACTATTTTCCATATTAACATATTGATGCTGTTTAGCATTTTGTTAGAGTAACCATAACAATCCAAGTCTGTTCCTATTGTTATTTTGGTTTTTAATTCCCTTTTTGGTGTGGTGACAACTTTATATGTATGTATAGAAGTTTATTTTTGTCAGAGTATATTTGAAAAGTAGATTCTCTCTTACATTCTACCTTGTCTGTTATGTATTGATGGAGTTCAGTTTCATTAGTTGTGACCAAATAACTGTGTCAGGCATGTATACAAGGATGCTTGTATCACTATTTATAAACTGAGCATTGTCCTTAAACAAGAAGAGTATATCCTTGATGCTACATGTTTTCATCTTAGGGAACTTCCAATCCTAAGAAATGAGGTGAAATTTAAGTGTTTCCAGAATCCAAATCTTAGGTTTTGTGAATTCACTCATATATGGCCCTCGAAAAGAGAAGTGAAATTTAATTATTTCCAAATCGTAAGTTCTATGAATTCACTCATATTTGGTGCTAGAATCTTTTGAGCAAACTGGAAGAATTTCTTTTAGTTACATTCAAATTTTCCAAAAATAATACTAAATTTCTCCCTGACTAAAATTACCCCTGAATTGGCTTTAGGATTGAAAATTTGTAAATATTTTAGGGAAAGAACCCAAAATTATTTTTCTAGATTAGAGTTTTATAACACTAAGTACTAAAATATTCTTCTATTTTCTGCTACAAATGTCTGATAGAGTCTATGCAGAAACTAATCAGAAAATTACGTGGATGCATTAGAAGCATAAATATATAACTTAGAAGCATGAATTGAAGAAGAAATATCAATGATATTGACATATTATGAATTGAGTTGAATGAGGCCAGGAATAACTTTGACTAGAGGGTGTTGAAAATGACAGAATTTTGTTCTGATTGGATAGGTTTAGAACTAAAAATCAGTAGTTTTCTTGCTTGCATAACATGGGAAGATTTTTGTATCTCAAGTCTCAACCTTATTGAATAGTATTATTTATTCCTTGCAATGTTGAGATATGTTGTGATACCACTTGCTAGTAACCTAAACACTTTGGATGAAAATTTAGTTGTGAATTTTACTTGCAAAAGATATAAGTGAATATATAGATTAATTGTCCCTTGTGTATAATTTCCTTGAAATTATGCTACTGCTTGAATGAATAAATCTAAAACTAATTATTGCACCAAGAAAAAAAAATATCTCTACCAATTTGTAGCGGAATAGAACAGAAATAAAACACAATCACACTATAGCCAAAAAAAAAAAAATCTAGGGAACCCAACTGGGAAAACCCTCTGCTAGCTGTAGAAATTTAAAATACTATCCATATTAGACTTTGAGACACGTTATTCAAGACCAAGTTCATTGATGCTTATTGATTTCCATATTCATTTTCATAAGCATTGGGGTCGTTGTCTGTCAAATTAGAGTAGCTAGAAAGTGTCTCTTTGATTTCAGAAAGTAGATTAGGATCAACTTCATCCAAGAATCCCCTAGAAGACTCATCAATAGCAAGAAGAAAGGTCTTTTTCTATTTTATTTCATCACATGCATCCATCATAATCATTGGTTTGTCTTCATTTCATTCACAACCATTTTCAATGTTAGATGCAAAAGGTAATTTAGTACGATATAATCCTTAGGTAACCAACCTCAGACATATTGTTGGTTAAATGTTGTTTGAAGTTTATTGAGTTTGAGTTTTAACATGAAACTACTAGAATTTTACTATCATGGGTGAGTTGATTATCTTGATAACAATGTTATTGTTTGATCTAGTCCTTGAAAGGAACTTATAATTGGTGGTCAAAATTTCACATTCCTTTCATTTTTTTATCTTCACATATAACAAATATCTTCATGTTCCAGCCTCTAGCTAGATATATATAGTAACTGCCACTTAGAAGTTGGATGCCATCATTTTAGACCTAGAGCTTACTCAACTTACCTTTGTTTGAGTTGAAAATGTCATTACATCTCATTATATCGTCTATTGCAGAGCATGAATCCAATTTCCCTTTGTTTCAGTTTAAAATGTAATTAGATCTTGCTATATCATCTTTTGTAGAGAATGAATCCAATTTCTCATAGTCCATTTGCTTGAGGTATAACAAAGCTACTTTAATTCATTAAACTTACTTTTCATATTTTATTTGTTGATTGTGATTTTGTTGGCCACATCTACATTGGAAAAGGGGCATATTTAATGAAGTGTGTAAGGAGAGGGAAGCTTCAGTTATGTCCTTCAAAACCTTCTAAGATATGTAATAAATTAAAAAAAAACAATCTCCATAGAATGTTGTGCTTTAATTTTTTTATTTTGATAATGGATTATTTATGTGATCTCCCCTCTCTTACACATAAGCCTAGTCCAAACATACATGGATTTTTTGGATATGTGGATAATGGACAAATTTACGCTAGCCATTTATCTAGAAATTTACACTGTAGAAGATCAATCATTTACAATTGAATATTTTCTTGCCACTAAGTTAGAGTTGAAGAGTCAGAATCCTATTTTTCAGGCATATACCTCACTTTTAAATCAATTTAATTTGACTCTGTATAGACCTTCCGTGGGAGGGCAAAGAGTGATCACTACCATTGCTTAATCTTTCTGCATACCAAGTAAAGATTCCTAATGTGTATAAATTAGCGGCTCCTTGGAAAATCCCAAGGGTGGAGCTATTGTAGCAACAAGAAATTAGTTTATTTTGAGTTCTTCATTAGCCCATTGATAGTATATTATTTATTCCATACAATACCTCAACAGTGTATGATCAAATTACAGTTAAGCCTGTCATAATATTTTGACTTACCCTCTTTTAGAGGGAAACTAGAGTGTGTGTCAAGCTTGCACGTCATAATTGTATCATGCAAATTTTACCTAGGACACGTTTTGTGGATCTAAGCAGCAAGATACCTGTTGGAATTCAAGAGGCAACAATACTATAAACTGGGAAAGAGGTTTCATAGTTAACCTGGCTTTCACATTATGGTTGGAGTTGGTTTGTTGGCAAGATGCTAGATACCCCAAGTTCCTTTTTATGACTAAGTGAAAGATTGAATCCTTCGACATATTCCTCACTCAATTGTAATTAAGTGATGGGATTCATAGAAGTGCTTCACACCTATAAAATTTACTAGAGTTGTTATTGAGTCTTTGGAGGTGGTTAGCTTTTCAAAGCACACACATACAAGAAGAGGAGAAATAATATGCCTGGCTAATTTGAAGTTATCTACCTGTGAATAGGGTGTTCCCATTCATAAACTTGACGACTCGCTCTACTTCTTTCTAGTGAACAATGTTGGGACTTGCCATGAATTGTGAGACAATTCCAACCCCATAACTATAAATTTCGTATTTAAATCTACACCCAATATATTAGAATCTACACAAGGAGAACTCCATTCTCATTTCGAAAGAACCCGCAATTGACTTGTACCATGCTATTTAATATTTTTTGTATCTATTCACATCCTTGGTCTATGACATAAAGATGCAATATGCTACCTTGCATTTTCTATACTAACACCTAAAAAATAATAAAGTATGTCCAAATCTATCATTTCAAATGATCTATGTAGCTCACCTTTTGGGTTTTCAAATATCGAAGTTGTTACCTATATTGATGAGATCTTATACAACCGATACCACAGTGACAATATATGTTATAGTTTTATGTGTGTTTCTCTAAAGGTGTTTCTCCTTCAGTAGAGCAGCAATACACTACAATTTCCATTTAGGGGAGAAGTGTACCTAGTAGCAACCTTGGCCTATGTGTATATGGGTGGAAAGCACATTAGTCTCTATCTATTATTTTGAAGGTCTTTCTCTTTCAAGAATAGTTAATCTTAGTAGATCCTTTCAGTCTGCACCTTTAGTAGATGCATGCAACCTTGGGACACATGTTGTAGATCATAATTTTCCTATGAGGTTGTAGCAACAATGAAAGAAGTGCATCAATTTTATGCATCTTGTGGTTGTTGTATGAAAGCATGTTTGTTTAGTGTTTCCCAAACTTAGATACAAACATATTTAGTATGCTTTTATAGTTTGACTTAGATGCTCACTTTTCTTAATTTAGGTGTTTTTTTTTTAGTTTTGTTTTATGCACAAATTTATCTTTAAGAAAAGTGCACAGTAGAGAAGGGTTCTATATTTTGACCAGGGGACACACTTCTAGGTAGGAGGCACTCTATTCTAGGAATATTTTTCCATGAAGGTTAGGTGCTTTATCTGAGAATCCCAAGAGGCATTATTGTAGCAATAAGAAATTAATTTATTTTGATTTCTTCATTAGTGCATTGATAGTATATTGTTTATTCCATGCAATATCTCAATAGTGTATGATCAAATTACAGTTAAGATTGTCATAATATTTTGACTTACCCACTTTTAGAGGGAAACTAGAGCATGTGTCAAGCTTGAACATCACAATTGTATCATGCAGAGTTTACCTGGCATGAGTTTTATGGATATAAGAAGCCAGATACCTATTGGAATTCAAGAGGGAACAATACTACAAAATGGGAAAGAGGTTTCACGGTTAACCTGCCTTTCATATTATGGTTGGAGTTGGTTTGTTGGCAAGATGCTGGATACCCCAACTTCCTTTTCAGGACTGAGTGCAAGATTGAATCCTTCAACATATTCCTCGCTCAATTTTCATTAAGTGATGGGTCTTCTGAGAAGTGCTTTACATCTATAAAATTTACTAGAGTTATTATTGAGTCTTTAGATGTGGTTATCTTTTGAAAGCACACACGTACAAGAAGACGAGAAATAATATGCCTGACTAATTTCAAGTTATCTTCCTATGAAGAGGGTGTTCCCTTCCATAAAACTGATGACTCACTCAACTTCTTTCAAGTGAACAAATTTGGGACTTTTCATGAATTGTGAGACAATTTCAACCCCATAACTATCAGTTTCATATTTAAAGTTATACCCACTAGATTAAAACATGAACAAGGAGAATTCCATTCCCATTTCAAAAGAACCTACAATCGACTTATACCATGCTATTTAATACTTTTTTTATTTCTTCACATCCTTGGCCTGTGAAATAAAGATGCAAGAGGATACCTTGCATTTTCTATACTAACACTCCTAAACAATAATAAAGTATGCCCAAATCTGCCATTTCAAACAATCTATGCATCTCACCTTTTGGTTTTTCAATTATCAAAGTTATTACATATATTTATGATATCATCAACAACCGAGGCCATAGTGACAATATCTGTTATAGTTTTATCCATGTTGCACTAAATATGTTTTTCTTTAGCAACACTACAACACATTGCAGTTTCCATTCAGCGGAGAAGTGTACCCAGTAGAAGCCTTGGTATGTGTGTAAATGGGTTGAATTCACAATAAAATTTATCTATTATTTTGAAGGTGTTTCTCCTTCAATAGTACTTCATCTCGGCAGATCCTTTCAATCTACGCCTTCAACAGATGCACACAACCTTGGGGTACATGTTATAGATTCCAATTTTGTTGTGAGGGTATAGCAACGATGAAAGAATCATATCAATTTTAGGCATCTTATTGTTGTTGTATGAAATCATGCTTTTCTAATGTTTCCCAAACTCATATAGAACCATATTTATTATACTTTTATAGTTTGACTTAGATGCTCTCTTTTCTCAATTTAGGTGTTTTTCTTAGTACTACTTTATGCACAGATTTATCTTTAAGAAAAGTGCACAATAGAGAAGGGTTCCATATTTTGAGCAGGCGAAATTCTTCTAGGTACGAGGTACTCTATTCCAGGGAGCTTTTATCATGCATGTTAGGTGCTTTATCCTAGATAGAGTTCCAAGTCCTTTCCTCCTTGACAAAGTCCCTACCAGAGAAGACACTGATGGATAGAGTTCCAAGTCCCTAACTTTTCCAGAAACCCACCTGAGCCTAGCTATCTAGCCTAAAATCCTTTACATTCCTATCATCTCATGGTTTTGATTTCATAAAGAGAGCCCTCTCTAGTTTGGTAGGGCTAAATAACAAACTAAAATCTTGTTCTATGGTTACCTCCATCGATCTCCTCATCCACCTGGGACATTACGGAGGATAACAGAGGGCATGATAATAAGGGAGTGCCAAGGTTTTCTAGTGAATGTAAGGTTCCAAAGTCATGGAAAAATGCAATGCTAGTTGTGAGCTCATGACAGCCAAGGTGTGTTAAGGAATGCTAGGGCATGCTAAGATGTGCCAGATAGTATGAAGACATGTAAAACAAACTAAGATGTGCCAAGTGCTAAGGCATGACAAGATGCACAAGGGTTCTAAGTCCCTGCCTCCTCTTCTTCCATATGCTACCCATTTATGACATTTCCTTTGCGATATTTGGTGCATTTGATAGTTATAGGTCAATTATAGGTTACAAATGTCTTCAGAGTTTCACTTCTAATTGAGTATTCAACTAAACATATTGATTCTCTTATACATAAATATTTTTCCCTCCACCCAATTTTCATAACTTCAATAACCATTAGGTAGGGACCTACAACTTTGTTGTTGCTTTTCTTGTTTAGTAAAATATTATTGAGACTTTAATTTATTGAAACTTGTAGAATTTACAATTTATAAGTTTCAAGGTCTAATTTTAAAAATATAATTCTTTAAAGGGTGCTAGATCAATGGAAGAACACTTTCTTTACAAAAAGGAGGTTGGTGGTTCAATTCCATTGTGCCCTGACATCCATATGGAATGGTGACAATTAATTTTTGGTGATGGAGGCTCTTTTGACCATCACCAATGAACTTTGGGGACATTTTTTGACCCTCGCTAAAAATATGAAATGGTGATGGTCAATGAATTCCACCATATATACACATTAATAGTGATGACCCTCAAAGGTCCATAACTATATATAGTTGTTGTTGATATGAAATGGTGACGGTCATTTTCCATCATTATAGTCATTATTCTTGACGGACCTTGAATGTCACCACAACAACTATACTTCTAGTAATGCATCTTTTGGTGACGGTCAATGAACATCACCATATATATGCACCAATAGTGACGAACATTAAAGATCCATCACAATAAATCATTATTGTTCATATGAAATGGTGATGGTCACTATCCATCAATATAATCAATATTTGTGACAGACCTTGAATGTCACCATAACACCTGTACTTTTGGCAACATAACCTTTGATAACATTCAATTTTTGGTGACCGAGGTTATGGTCCATCACCATTGCTCATATGCAATGGTGACAGACGTTATTCATCATTATAAATCATTATTGGTGACGAACTTTGAATGTCACTACAACACCTATACTTTGGTGACACCACCTTTGGTGATGTTCAATCTTTGGTAACGAAGGTTATGTCCATCACCATTGCTCATATGGAATGGTGACAATCACTATCCGTCATTATAAATCATTATTGATGATGAACTTTATATGTCACTACAACACTTATACTTTTGGTGAAGCCACCTTTGATGGCTGTTGGGCATGGAATCCCCCCAAGGCATGTTTTGGGGCTCAAAGCCCAAGTTTTGACCAAATATTGTTGTAAAGCTCCACGAATTGCGGGCGTGGGGCGCGAAAGTATGATAGAGTCACAGGGTTGTCTACCCTAGTTTTGTAATGCAATTTCAGCTGGATAGACCTACCCATGGTCCACAGACCATGGGATTGTATAAATAGAGTGAGGCTCTAAGTAGATAGATAAGGGTAGAGAATTAGGAACAAGTCTAAGTGACTGAGTCATATGTTGACGTGTGCCTCTAGGTCATAGAGTAGGAGAAGGCTCTGCAACTGAGTGCGTAGAGGCCTGGTAGTCTGCAATTGAGTGCGTGGGCCCCTGCAACTGAGTGCGCAAGGCGAGTCGAGTCTTTAACCAAGGAAGGAATTAATAAAGTGAAGTTTTACCATAATTCCATGTATCTGTTCTTGGGTTAATGCATGTTTGATATAATTTGCAAATATATTATTTATTTATTACATGCATATGTATGAATGGTTTATGTTGTTAAATATAACTTAAGGCATGCAAGTAGGTTAAGATAATCAACTAACAATGGAATACTAGTAAGTTCTTGGGTAATAATGCAGATCGCTGTGTTCAGCCCCTGGGTAGGGCTGCGTTAAGGAAATAACTCAAACTGCGAGGTATGAAAAAGTGCGTGAAGCAACTGCGTGCAACGTCAAACCGCGGACCACTTGAACTCATCACACATCTCCAGGGTGTGGAAACCTGGTTCTAGCACCCTCCAATACTACTTCAAGTGAGACCTCAGTCTGTGCTCCGCAGACTGTTGTCGAAAGGGCTAGTAGTACCACGACTAGTTTGACTAACTTAACTTTGAACCTAGGTCAAGCCCCAATAAGTGAACACATGGTTCTGTTGCCAGGACCGTGATTTACATAGAGATGTCTGATGTCATATCACTGGAATCCGACAAAGAAAGAAATTGAAGAGTGGTTGGATAGAAAGATTCACGAGTTCGCAATGCAGGAAGATAGGAACCCGTGACTATCAAAGAAAGAGTGGTTAGATTGCTAATTATATACATAAATCCACAAATTTTCCTTTGCATCCTTCCCCTCTAAGTTTTATGAGTGGATCATGAAGCTAACAGACAGTCGAGGAAGGTGTACGCTTGACAAACCTATTGTGTAATCTCCATAATTGGTGCATAGATTGGAAGCATTGGAAGATAAGATCACTCACACTGTGGATCACTGGCTCGATTGAATTATAGGAGAATTTATCATCGAGTTCATAGTAGATACTTTAGTCAGCTTTAGTGAGGCAGAATGACGCTTCCTCAAAGGACCATGAGGTAAGTACATTAAATCTTTAAACATGTGGATTAAAATTCTATAGTACGAAAAGCGGGTTATGCGAATAAATTGATGTTTGGGGCTATGTGAAGTGGGAGGATCTACAAAAATGAAGGTAGCGCAGAACTAGAAACTAGCCCCTTGATTTCACCTCCACGGGAAAGTGAGGAAGAGCTCGCCAAGGTTTCACCAAGAAGTGCAATCAGTTTGATAAAGCAGTGAATTCCATGCATACCACCCCCACCTACACCACCACCAGTTTCACCATCTTCACACTCGTCTCTGCCCACATCACCTCTGCCACCACCACAGCTCAATATGGCAAGCATGATAAAGTTTTCAGTGTTCAAAGGCATAGGGAATGAAGATCTAGACCAATTTTGGTTCGTGGTAAGGGCTGTATGGGGAGCATAGGGAGTCACGAATGAAAATATAAAGAAAGAAATGTTGGTCAGCGCTTTGCAGGATCGTGCACTGACTTGGTACATCAAGCACTCCAACGAAAATTTGAATGCAGGGATCGCGGATATCCAAGTTGCACTAAACAAGGAATTTAGTAGGTCAAAATCAGAGACACAGTAGATCATCGAATTTAAGGAAATCGCGATGCTTTCAGGCGAGACCCCCTGGGAGCTAGATCAGAGACTGAAGTGTACAATTTGTGAAGCCAACATGACTTTGACAGATGGGCAACACTACACATCATTCGTAGCATCGCTAATGTTACATCTAAGGAATGCGTTATCATAGCAGATGCTAACCATTCAGGCCGAGGCCTTGGAGATCGCAATGAGACTGCACGAGACCCCAATACAATATCTTAACCTAGGAGTTCAATAGATCCATGTGTAGTTGAAAAACTTGTGCCTTGAGATGCAGAGTTTGAAACAAGACAAGACAGCTCGCCCAGAAGCACACAAGGAGGTATGGTGTGTAAAGTGCAAAGGCTAGGGACATGACAAAGGCCATTGTCCAGTCTTCATGAACTACCTAGAGGGAGGAGGGCCAATGCCATTGAGACCAGAGGCACAAGCAAGATCGAGGCGCTGCACCTGCATTATGGTGTGTGATTTTTTAGATAGGAGGGAAACATGCTACATATAACTACCATCTATTACAGAAGTATACGCATAATTCCCAGTAGTTGTTCTGTAATTTCTACAAGTCAGTAGGCCACGATGGGTGTACCTGTAGAAGTTATGAACTGATGATGGATCAGACTCCTACCTAAAGAGTTCAGACTGAAACATGGACCCTCGATCAAAATGTAGGGATGGCGTGCATTGGATTTTAGGGGCACGGACGAGGTCAAGGTGGAGCAGAACTAGGAAGAGGTCGTGGAAAAATGATATGTTACAATTGTAGAGGATCAGGGCATTATGCATGTGATTGTACAAATCCAACAATACCATCATGATTATATTGTACCCAATTCGATCATGAGACAGAGGACTGTCCCACACTGATAATGAGGTTCTGCAATAAAGGAGCACTCCCACCTCGTCCAACTCAAAACCTACAAATGATGAGGTCTAAGCCGCGCGAGGAAGACCTGAATGTAAATATCGTGCTCCGAAGTGGTATCATGATAGGAGATGACAAAGGCAAGCACCCCGAAGAGAGTTCCTGGATTCTCAAGGCTCCAACGAAGGAACCAGAATTTGATTTAGAGAAAGCTAAGGAGAAACTCATGGAAGCTAAGAAGAGCTTCACGGATGCCTCTACTTCAGGAAGTAATGACAAAATAGAACCAGAAATGGACCCATCAATGCTCACTACACTTTTGAACACGTGCATGAAGTTGTTGTGCAACAACAAAGCTATGAAGGGACTACAAAAAATCATCACTAGATGCGTTGGGACCATGCTAGGAGAACCATGCGTAGTTCGGAAGCTCGGGAAACACAGAATGCTAACATGAAGAGAGATGAGATTGACCATGCAGATCGGGGAATATGAAATGGATCAAGTGATTTTGGATCTAGGATCGGATGCGAATGTCCTGCCAAAGAAGACATGGGAGTGCATGGGAAGGCATGTGTTGCAATGGTCTCCTATTCAATAGTGAATGTTGAACCAGCAAAAGATCCTACCTATGGGAATATTGCAAGGAATAAAAATAGATATCAAAGGCGTGAGCACACTAGTAGATTTCGAAGTGATAGAGACTTTTAATGACAAAAATCCATATCCCATGCTACTGGAATATATTGGGCCACTGACATGAATGGAGTGTTAAATCTAAAGAAGCGCAAGATGATTTTTGAGAAAATGTCACTGTGCGTAGTGGTACCTTTAGACCCTACGAAAGGATTGCGCTACACAGAGCCAGTGTGTGACTACGATAGCGATGATGATATAAATTGTATCTACAAGATAACTATGTGAGAGAAGGACTGGGTGAATCCAACAGTGGATGGTAGAATCTTGTGGGATCGCGAAAGCTCCTGCACCTCAAATTCTAATGAAGAAATAAAATGATGGAAGAACCTATTACACGAGGTAACCACACTCAAATGTAACATGATTATAAGGTCATTGCACTGCGTAGCAATGGAAACAAGAGACCTACCTACGTATGATGGGTTAAGCGAGGTAGAGGAGTTCCTGAATCAATTTGAAGAAGTGCCAGAACAATAGTGATTCAATGCTTTGAAATGGGTACTGCACGCTACGCCCGCAAGGTGGTGGGATACACACTAGTAGAATTTTGAGGACTGGCGTAAATGTAGAAGGATGATGCACCCACGATTTGGGAAGCCTCAAATGCAGATAAAAGCCAAGTATGCCAGACAAAATGGTCCGTGTTCACACCTTTCTAGATGGATATAGGCATATGATGCGCAACCTACACAAAGGCACACTGTGTGCACAGTAGGAAAAATGATCGGCAAGTAGGAGCAGGCAAGACAATGGCGCGAACAAACCCTCCATTTAGGATGAGGAGTTATGATAAGACCAAACACACAGAAGGTTATCCATGTGGAATCCTTTGAAAAAGTGTGTGAAGTACTGAATAGGGTCCATGATGCGAAACAGACTAACTGGGACCTGTGCATACCAATAGTTATATGGGCGTATAGGACCACATGCAAGAACCTGACTGTGTAAGCACCACTAAGACTGGAATATGAGACGAACGTTGTAAGCCCCCTAGTAGTTGAAAAGCATAATCTAGCACTAGTAGGGACAATGGTTCATGGAACCTTGGAAGCCCAAATCCAACAGGGAAACCTTAGACTCCAAGACCTTGAAGAAGAAAGGGTACCGTTAAGAAAGAAAAGCATGCTAGTGGACGTAGAAGTCAAGAAGCTAGAGGACAAGATAAAGGAAGATTTGCTTGTCGAAAAAACTAGGGTGGTAAGACAATGTGTGTATGATCATGCAGACAAGTTTGGGAACTATCACTATGAATTGATTAGTCTGATGCGTTGGCTTGGACTACATATTGCTAAACATAGTAACCAGGGTAGCGCGTTGCAAATGGTGAAGTGCACAATGCCAACTGTAACAATAAAATATAGGGATTCTCTAGGAACCATGATGAAGGAGAGGATGGAGATCTACATAGGTGGTGCAGCCACCTGACTAGCCAAAGGAAATATAGTCTTAGCAATCCAAGTAGTTGAAAAGAAGCGCGAGACTATAAACTACACTGCTCGAAAGCTATGCGAGGTTGCAGCTGCGTGCAGAAACAAAAAGTCACAAGGTTAGCAACTGCACACGGGGGGTTGCGTTGCCATGCGGGTTGGTCAGAAAGTGACCATTGAAGTCACTATTCATGATGGGATGCTCGACTTGAGGCCAAATGGAGTGGGCAACAGGAATTTAAGATGCGATTTATGGGCAAACTCTGTGAAAATTTGCCGCCAAAGGAGCATTAATGAATCAGATTTGAGGGAAATAGTAGAATTCAAATTCAAAAAGTGCTATAAAATACAAAGGGCTACCCAAAAAATAACACTTGATAATTTGTGAATTGAGAGATTGAGCAAATCCCTGAGTGTTGTGAGTTGAGCGTTGATTAAGCCCCTAAGTTCGTGAGTACTAGATTTCTGGATGAGTGCAATGGCAAATGCTCAGAATGTTATGTACATAATAGAAATGACTTCCAAGGAGGTTGCACAGACCCTAACTATGGGGGATGTTCCAGAAGGTGCCAAGATTGTGGCAAAAATATTGAAATCACCGTGCATGCCAAGACCCAAGAAGGACAAACAAGCAATGGCTCCCATACACTTGTCCCCACACAATCCGCCATGCAACAAACTATCGATGGGGGAGAAAGGGAAAGCCATCACCATAGAAATAGACAAAGAAGAAGAATATCTATAGGATCTTACCATCGTAGAAGAAGAAGATCAAGGCATGGAGGTGGATACTTAGCCTATGCACCTTGCAACAAAACTATCCACCTATGTCCCCCGTGAAAAAGGAAGGCCAAAGTGCCCAAGGACCTAGACGAGACCAAGAGCTTGCTCCAAATATTGCTCCTCCCAGATGGAATTTTGTTTGAAGGCATGCACCTGGGCTGCATGCCAAGCATGAAATTTAAATATTGGGACCTCGCTGACCACGAGAAGTTCCCTCACCTTGAGACTAGAAACCTCATGAAGCAGAACACTGCGGGGGTGGTGACAACATTAGAGCCATGTAAGTGGTTGCGTGGAGTGGAAAAGGACACCACACCCCAGTAATCATTTTCATCATTAGTCAACTTCTTTTCCTAGTGCATGATGGGTGTTTATGGCTAGAGGAGCCCATTCCCATCACGACAAACTTGATTCATCGTGTCTCCCAGCTTCCATACAATGGAGAGGACCTCCTGGCAATATTGGAAGGGAAGGGAAATGATTTGGCCATCACGAAGGCCATGAATAAGAAGTACAACCTGGAAAAGAAGAAGAGAGGCTACACCCTCTCCAACATCAAGGACAAAGAAGTATGCGTGGCAACCCAAATCCTTGCAGGAAATGTTATGTGCAAGTGCCACACAGACGAGGTACCTATGCTAGTAGTCGCACTGACAGAGCAGTGTGTGGAAGGGGTCTAGTTTAACTGGTCCGAATGCCTCTGCAAATAATTTTTAGAGAATTGTCGTGAAGCCCAAGAATAGAGCAAAATGTTCCACTATGCATGGCTATTGCTGTCCATAGTGCTTGTAGCTGGGGAGTTGCCAGAGGATAGTCAATTCCCCATAATTGACAAAGATTTCCTGGAGGCCATGAAGTATGCCTCACTTTAGGCCATGAAGGATGCTAAAAGGATACGCGACAACAAGATCTTCTAGGTGCTTATGGAGATGAACATCTGAATGTGGATCAACCATATGCAGCGGTTGTCACCCATGTTTACAACAGTCTGTAGAGTTTTGAAGAATTTAAGCCAGACATCCATAGCATATATATCAGGGTGCACAAGGAATAGATGAATTAGTGGACAAAGATACCCTTTGTAGGCACTGACGATGCCATTTTAAATGTCCTGGAGGCATGGCCACCAGAATGGCGCGCCCCGGACATTACAGAAATCAAGAAGTCAACAGTGAAAAAGAAGAAAGATGAGGCCAAGTTGCGCATCACAGGGTTGGTTGAAAAATGAAGGAAGAAAAAAATAGCAGCAAAAGTGTAGGCAGCGCGGGACGTGACATAGAAAAATGCCAAGTAGGAAAGGGCCACAACAACAGCATCAACAAGGGCAGTAGCCACGAAGGAAGGTGAGGGCAAAACAATGCCTTGACAAGGGCAGGAAGAAGAGGAAGCAAAAACAAAAGAAGGAGGCTCGGACCCATGAATCGCATCCACACAGCTGAAGCACCAACACCCAGCAGAGTGGGAAGGGTCGTGGAAGAAGGTCAAGGCCTCCAAATTGTCCATTGACCCGATCACCCTAACCAAGGGTTATCTGCATGATGTCTAAGAGACAGTGCGTAATGTCACCAATGAGACTCTCCAAGATTTCATGTAAGAGAACCAGATTGTGTTGGGGGCCCTCAAAGCACAATTTCAGGAATTACAGGTGCGCCCCCTGCAGGTTGGTGCCCTTTTAACCAACCTTGAAGTCGGATCCATGGTAGCAGAGAAAATGTTGTGCGTGCGAATGACGAACACAATAGTGCCACTGGAAGGGGCATTAGTGACATCAAATGAGGTTGACAAGACTTTAGTTAGCGCACTGAAACGTCTCAGTGTTAATCACGCTGCCCTCCCACATGAGACATTATATGTGTTGCAGGATGGGATAACTACAAAGCTGTGAGCTAGGGAGAGCCGCGCGCTTCAAGTCCTGAGTGAGCAGAAGATAAATATGGAACAAATAATCTTGCATCGTGACAAATTGGTGTCACAAAATCAATGGCTAGTGCAAGTGATCGATGACACTTGCTGAAGCGTCCCAAAGCTGGCCATCCTAGCAAATATACCAATAGAGGTGCAGATCCACAAGTTAGCAGTAGGATTCCACAAGGCCAAGGAGGAAATGAGAAAGGTTCAACCGGAGTTGAATCTTTAGATCATCGAACTACGATTAATGGTGTAGCCATCTACTCCCCCAGAAATCATAGAAAAGTGTGCTAGCACTATCATGGTGGGATTGCTTGGAAGAATCACTTGAGGTCCTGACAACTCTATAGGAGGACCCCAACATCCAACACTTATAGATAGAGGTGTGAGAACTCCAATAGTAGTATGACAGTATCTGAGGAACTACGTAGATAGTGGTCCTCACCTAAAGGCTTGCATGGATGTTGTAGGCTAAAGCACTGAAGTAGCAGGTGGACGCGACAGGACATAAGGAAGCAGTCTTCAAAGTGCATGTCCAACCTTGGATCAACAAGGCCTTCACCATCATGACAAACATCGAAGGCAAGCTCACACACATACAGGGGATGCACACATTGATGCAGAGAACCACTCCTGACACAGAGGTTTCAGAATATCGTATGCATTATATCTAAGAAGCAGTATTTTAGTGTGCTGCTGACCTCCGCGCAGTTTGAGAACAGTTGGAGGGACTCTGTGCAAAGATCGCCGCACTAATAGAGTGACTTGAGGGTGAGTCACGATGTTTGTATTGGGGGCTTGTTGGTCATATAATTCCCCCCAAGGCATGTTTTGGGGCTTGAAGCCCAAGTTTTGACTGAATCTTGGTGTAAAGATCCACGAATTATGGGCACGGGGTGTGAAAGCATGATAGAGTCACATGGTTGTCTGCCCTAGTTTTGTAATGTAATGTCAGCTAGATATTGTATAAATAGAGTGAGCCTCTAAGTATATAGATAAGGATATAGAATTAGGAACAAGTCTAATTGATTGAGTCACAAGTTGAAGTGCGTATTTGGGTGGTAGAGTAGGAGAAGGCTCTGAAGTTGAGTGCATGAACTCCTACATCTAAGTGTGCAGGGCAAGTCGAGTTTGTAATGAAGGAAGGAATTAATAAAGAGAATTTTTACCATAATTCTATGTATCCGTTCTTGGGTTAATGCATGTTTGATATAATTTGCAAATGTACTGTTTATTTACTGTACAAACTTGTATGAATGGTTTATGTTGTTAAGTGTAACTTAAAGTACGCAAGGAGGTTAAGATAATAAACTAACGTTGGGATACCAGTGGTAGGGCTGTGTGAAGGTAGTATATCAGGTTGGGAGGCATGGGAAAGTGCGCGAAGAAACCTACGTGCAGTGTCAAACCGCAGACCACTTGAACTCATCAGACATCTCTAAGATGCAAAAACTTGGTTCTAGCACCCTCCCATACTACTTCAGGTGAGACCTCAGTCCGCGCTCCATGGGACTATTTCCGAAAGGGCTAGTAGTACTGGGATTTGTTTGGTTAACTTAATTTTGAACTTGGGTCAGGCCCCGATAAGCCAACAGTGATGCTCAATTTTTGTGACAAATGCTCTTTTGACTATCACCAATGAGCTTATGGTGACATTTTTTGCCCCTCACCAATGTCCTTTTTTCTTGTAGTGATTTTTTTAGTCTTCAAGTCTTGCAAACCAAAGAAGGTATTTCCCTTTCCCATTCCAAGTATTTTTGTGATCTTCTATGCCACTTTCACATGGAAGACTGTAAGCCAGCCCCTTCTCTCTTTCATTCTAGAGCCAAACTTTTAGACAGTTGTACTTCCCCTGAAGTTGATGCTACCTTTTACTTTCAACTTGTTGGAAAATGCTTGTATCTGGCCTAGACCCATCCCGAACTTTCTTTTATTTCTGGCCTTGTTGCTCGGTTTATGAAAAACCCACATGAAAGTCAATGGAAAGAAACTAAAAGAATACTTCATTATGTTCGAGGTACAATTCAGTTTGGGATTCATTACTATGTAGAATCATCTCCTCTATTGGTTGGTTTCATTGATTCTGATTGGTTTGGTGACCTTGATGATTGGAAGTCTACTGCAGGTTATGTCTTCACTCTTAGTTCTAGACCTATTACATGGGCATGCAACAAACAAAGTTCCATTTATCTTTCTTTAGCAGAAGTAGAGTATCATGGCATCGTTGAAGCTAGTAAGGAAGCCCTATGGCTTCATCATATCCTATTAGAGTTTGGTTTTTAGTAGTAGCATATTACTACCTTTGGTGTGATAATCAAAGTGCCATTCAAATATCGAAATATCTAGTCCAACATCAGTGCAACAAACACATTGAAATACACATGCACTTCATCAGAAAGCTCATTCATGACCATGTTCTTGAAGTGCAATATTGTTCAATCGATGGTCAAGTTGCAGACATATTTACAAAGGCTCTCATAGAGGAAAAGTTTACTAAACTTCGATTTATGGTTGGAGTTCAAGAAGTTGTCACTAATGGGGTATAGGATCTAATTCCTCCTTCCTTCTTCTATTCTATCATAATTATACATCCTTCAATTCTATCCCAAGTTGTTCTTAAGGGGGGATGTCAGGATATCCCGACACATAGGAAATAATTAAGTATAACTTGGTCTAATGTATAGTGAGGTAAAGTGTGTTTCTTTAGTATGTAATTTTTGTAACTTACAATTCGACAGTCACAATATGTTCTAGACATGAAGTGATCCAACAGTTTAATATCTCCTTCGTATTACCGACACTTGATTTATGGCTTGACACCTGATTGGTCCATGATCTCTATTTAAAGAGCATGGAGGGTCATTTGTTAGGTGACCATTCATGAGAGAAGATTATGTAAATTTTCTTTCTTTTACATTAATAAAATGCCTGAAGTGGCTGCATTGGCTCAAGTTGTGGATTGTTTCCCTCTTTGAGGGTTTTAACGATGTCAAGAATACTAGTGTACTGATCTGTGATCTGTTTGTGAGCGGTGTCATTTGGTGTTCTATCTAAGGAACTTAACCTATAAATTCCTACAAGGAGGATGAAGAATTTCCAGTAAATAGAGATTCAAATTTTTCACTTAGTACTAATCCTGAGGATTATGTGAGCACCACTGAGGAAGGGGAGGGGGAGGATGAATAATTTCCATTGAATAGAGGTTCAAAGCTTCCACTTAGTCCTAATTCTACAGATTATGGGAGCACCACTGATAAAGGGGAGGATGAATAATTTCCATTAAATAGAGATTCAAAATTTCCCCTTAGTCTTAATATTAAGGATTTCGAGATCACCACTGTCGAAGGGGAGGATGAAGAATTTCCTGCAAATTATAATTTGAATATGAATAGAGAGTCATATTTTCCACTTAGTCCTTATCCTAAGGGTTATGAGAGCACTAGTTATGAAGGGGAGGATGAAGAGTTTCTTGCAAATGATAATTTTAGAGGTATGGACGTGGATAATTAATTTTCACTAAGTGATAATTTCAAAGGCACTCATGGTGATGTCGAATTGAATCCTCCAAGGGAAGACTTGAAAAGAATGGATGAATATGGTGAAGAATTTTGTCCGAGTCAAGATTTCTAAAGTGCATATGATGGAATTGAAAATTTCCTTCAAGTGAGGATCGTAATGAATATTTTCCAAGCAATGATGGTGATGAATTTCCTAACTATGTTCAAAATGATCATAGTGAGGATAATATTCCTACTAATGATGATGAAAATTCTTCTACAAAGGGTAATGAAATGGTGGAGATGTTGCAATAAAATATTGTATCTAGGAGTAATAGTAGACATTTTCATATCAATCCAAAATATTCTAGTTATACAAGGCTTAGGACATAATACCTCACAAGAAGAAGTTCTATCGGTGATCTGATTTCAAGTGAATGTTGTTGAAAGGTTTCCTTGAAACATATGGATTTCAAGTTTTCGTTGGAGAAAAGGAAGATATATTTTTCAATGAATAAAATAATGAAAAAATCATATTTAGTGGGTTGCATGCAATCTACACTAGCAAGTTATGATTATCATATTGGGAATTTATTGCTCTGTAGAAAGGCTTTCAAAATGTTGCATTCAATTAGTAATTTTAGTTTGTCACAAATCCAATAAAAACTGGAAAACGATCCCACATTTTATTCATAAGTATGTTATAGATGAGAGGTTGGGCCATTAGAAAATATTGCAATATCATGGATGAAAGATTTCCTTTCAAAGCATGGAGATTGTATGCCAAATAAAGACACAATATATATTCTAGATAATTTCTCAAGATGACAAAGCTACAACTTATACAAAGAATATGCAGAAGGTAACAAAGGAGATGGTAATTTTATTACATATTCATATTTGAAAAGGATATGGAAGAGCAAATTCAACAATTTTTGTATTCCTAAGAAGACAAGGATGGTGGTTTGCAGTACTTGTGCTTCTCTTAAATAAAAAAGGGGTAAATTTCAAGGGGAAGAAAGAGTTATGAATTAATAACATTATTTTTAAAAACTGGATAGTTATCAACTATGAAAATATATTTATTAATAGGTTTCTTTTATTTTATGTGTAGATTCCTTTGTCAAAGAACTTCACTAGCATCACAATCAACAAACAAATGAAAGGAAAAAATTGTATAAACATCGAAAGAAGTGTTATGATAATCCAAAAAAATATTTGGGTTCGATAATTGATGGTATGGCCCAAAATAAAACACTTCTGTAATATTTTTTCTGCACACCAAAAAATTTAAAGGAAAATTTTATTTACTTTCACTTGGTTGTTTGTATGGTCTTTAGTGGGAAGATGTTGATAGGGGTTTACTTCAAAACTCCAAATATTCATAATGCTACAAATGTGACCATAACTATAATCCATGATGTGGTTTCTCATTGGCATGGTATTCTTCTTGAAGTTTTGTATCTACAATTAGACAACACGAGTCGTGAAAACAAAAATCAAGTTGTTTTTGGATATCTAAAACATGCTTATGGAATGGGGACTTTTTAAAAAGGTAAAGGTTGGTTTCCTTCTTGTTGGGAACACTCCCGACCATGTTGATCAGATGTTTAGTCATTTTTCAGTAAAATTGAGGAGGAAGGATGTTGGAAGCCTGCCATCATTAATTGAATGTATTAAGAAATCATGCATTCTAGAACATGTTTTTCATGTGTTGGAAGAAACTATTGACATGCAAAGGTTTATTATAATATCACATCGTGAGGAGAAACGAATTGAAAAACTTAATGACATTAGCTTCCAACATCAATTTCGTATCAAAAAAATTGGTGGGAAAATACTTATATGGGGCAAGAATTATACAACTATTGCAGAATGAGGGTCATCATCAAGTTTAGCATTTTTTAAGTTCATTCCATATCATTCAATATTTGCATAAAATATGTTGTTATTACAATAAGATTCTAAACTCCATAATGCAGAAAGGCATAAGAGACATATAAATTATTATGAATACTTGGAAGAAATTAAAAGATGTATTAGAGACACATATGAGTACTTTGATGTTGTTGATTCAGTGTGGTGGGAGTATTTTATCAATAATCAAAGTGATATCATTTCAAGATCGAGAAATGAAGATACACTTTTGAAGACTCCATTTATTTGGCCACAAAATATGCCAAATGAACACGAGGAAATACACATTGTTGAAAAATAACAATCTCAAGGTATTATTAATTCTCCACAGGTAGAGGAAAGATAAATCTATATCGGTTCTAGAAGATCACATGCACAATGTGAAGCCATGGAATACATTTATAGGGGTTCTATGCAAGATGTTAAGGAGGGTTGCATGATAGCAGTGCTAGAAAATGAAGATCCACTTGGCTATCCAATTTGGGTTGCAAATGTTATAAAGGCCATTATATAAAATGAAAATATTGCAGTTTTTGAAGTACATTGGTATGACACAAATACCCACCCATTCAATGGCGTGTACAAGCCAAAGATGGTAGTTGACAAAAAAAACTGGCAGAAAGAGAAAAAGAAAGGGTACAAATATAAATCGTCGCTACACAGACCTCTTAAAATTGGAGGATGTTGACATACTTGTTTATGACTTCAATTTAACAAAGAGAGGAACTCTTTGTTTTAGGACCATAGATATTTTGAAGAAGTTTCTACCAAAAGAAACAATGTTGAGATGAGAGTCTGCTAAACCTAGTCGTAGATCTAGAAAAAATTTGAAACCTGAAATGGCGGGCATGCATGTTGACTCAGATGAGGCACTAATTGATGAAAGAGAAGAGTACATGTCAGCTTCATATGCATCCAGTCATTCATCTAAAGATGTATATTTTTATGGTGTGCGAGAACCTACACATGATTTTGAATAAATGCCTAAGACATTTTATGCAAATGATGTTTGCATGGTAACTTGAAATAAATATTTTGACTTCCATATGATCTTACATGAAGTTATGAGGCATTTATACGTTTGTTGGATTATATGTTTTAATTATGAAGAATTCATCTCTATATAATATCCACAATGCAACAATGAATTACAAAAATAATATATGTTATATTTAATCTATCAAAGTTGATATTTTGATTAAAAGTAAAAAAATATTAGAAGCTAATGTTGAAATTTTAAATTATACAGTGATATTACTATGATATTATTTATTGTTATCATTTGGTATAAGATAGTTTTAAAAATGTTGTAATTTTAATGCCTCATTAAAATGGGACACTTCATTTTGATGGTTGACTTTTAGGTTTTTGCTGCAATAAGATAAGTTGTCTTAGGCTAAGATTTGAAAAGGGCTATCCTTTTAGCATTTAAAATAAAAATTACTCTTGGAATGATGAATATTTCATTTACTTGTTCATTTTTAAAAGTTATTTTACTGATATAATTTGTCCATAATTTCCTAGTTGAAATATGTTAAGAACTTAAGGTTTTTAATTCCATGGTTTAAAAATTGTGAAAATCTTAAGGTTTTTCTGAGTTATGATATTTTATCTTTAATGCTATGGTTGAAAACAATTACAATTTTAGGGTTTTATAGAGTCAAGATATTTTATCTTTAACAACATGGATGGAAATTGTTGAAATTATAGGGCTTTGAGACATGATATTTTATCTTGAACAACATGCCTGAGAATTGTTGATATTTTATGGTTTTTCAAAGTCCTGATATTTTATCTTTAATTTGATTGCTAAAGAGTGTCAAAATTGTAACCCAATTAATTTTTTTCCATCACCAACACTTTTTGTTTTGAGGGTGTTTTTTATCCTTTTTGCAAAAAAAAATTGTTTTCTATTGCCATTTAATTTTTTTTTTGAAAATTTACCCTAAAAAAACATCGTTTTGGCATACAAAATTTTTGTTTTTGGGTTGTTTTTTCATGTCTTTGGGGGGATTTTGGAATAGAGTTATCTTTTTGAGGTAATAGTTCCATTTGATCGGTAAATGTTTTCTATGGAAGAGTTGGAAATTCTTCGTCCAAACGCCCTTACAAGGAAAGGACAAGAAATGAGTATGATTAAAAATTTAGAAACAAATATCAAAAACATTAGATGAAGTTCTTTAGAAAAGGAGACTCTATTCCAAAGAGGATAGCTCAACACTAGAATTAGATAATGAGAACTCTTAAAAATAAATAAATTAAAATGAGTATTTACTCATGGCATTTGATGCAGACTCTAAGAAACAAAACATTATTGGCTTTGAAGAGGAAGAAGAATAAGTAGGAGTGGTGGAATTTGAAAGGGAACTCATCAATGCTCTTGATGAGTTAAAGAAGGCTAGGAAAAAGAACACGAAGCTAGAAGAACAAATGTCACATGTTGAATCTGCAAAATATGTATGTTCTGGTGAAAAATCTGTAAAATCTAATTTTATATCTAGATTTTTTTATGAAAAAACACCCAAGTTCAAAAAAAAAAAATTTAGTCGAATCGGAGTCCAAATGAGGGAGATATCGCTGATTTAAAATTAGCTCTTTTTTCAGAAATTTTTTGTGACGGCAAGAGAGTTGCAGTGCGGATCTGAAATTCTAGTGTCTAGATCAGGATTTCTACCACATGGAAATATGCAGAATGGTTGTTCCATTTCCAAAAGCAGGTCATAATCGGGATTTTGAGCAATATTGACGGAATTGTGGCCATTTCAAATTTTCACCAAGTAAGCGATTTGTTTTACAAACCCTCTTCATGGCTTATAACAATAAGTTTTTTAAAGGACAATCTGATTGGACTTCTATTGAAAATTTTATAGCATATCATAAGTTGGACTATCCAGGGTGTTGGAAGGACAAAATAGGGTCTTATTTGAGAAATCATGACACTATGTGGTGACAATCACTTGACAGTGAGTTTATGAAGTTATGTAGTGTTGATGTAATAGAAGAACTACTTTTGGACGAATGGTCTCATAATAGAAAGGAAAAAAGCACAAAACCTAGCAAAGATTTTATTTTTACAGGAAAGAAAGAAACCAAGAAACCTAAAGAGTTATTTTCTATTAGTATCTCCTTATTGTAGGTTCATGGATTCATTCAGAAGGAGAAGATCATTGTGTCTATAAATCCTAGTTGCAAGAAAAATCTTATAAGTGTTCATTTGGCAAAAATATTGCAAGTTCCAGCAAAACACATTGAAACTGCACAAATAGATAATGAGGATGTTCAAGTTTATAAAGATTTGAAGGTTTCTATGGACAAGTATTTATTGCATTATGATTTTCATACTTCAGATATGGCTAATGAGGATGTTGTTTTGGAATACCCTTGGCCGGAATTGGTGGGTACTATAAATGTTAATATGCAGAAGAAAATCCTCAAGCTCTGGTATAGAAAGAAGAAAATTACATTACAGGATATTTCCATCAATAAACAAGTAGAGTCCAAGGAGGCTGAAGCAGCAGATGTTCCAGGGACTGGCATATCAGATGATAGGCCATTGATGTCCGACAAACAAACACACACATCAAACCAAGTACTATAAAAATAGGTAGATTCCAAGGAGGTTGAAGTAGAAAATGTTCCATCGGATGAGGACTCAGTGGTTGAAGTAATATTGGAAGATAAGAAACAAAAACAAGCACCACAACATGTACCATATACCAATCAGACTCCATTAGGTGGTGAATTAAAAAAAGATAAACTGTTCGTTAACACTTCAACATATCACCACCCACATCACCCTATAGGAAAACAACCAACAAGATGGCAAAGAATTAAACACAGGGACAACAACCCCTGCATGACAGATAGAGAGGGGCGAAGATCCACCTACTATGCATCAACATAGAAGAGCCGCCAAGGTTAACCTCCATCTCAAGTGAGCGAGGCACCAGCTAGATTGAGAGCTCGCCTTTCTCTGGGATGGCTAGATGCACGTGCATGGTACTAGTGGATTGCTCTTTTGAGTAGACCTTATTATTTATGTTCTTCCCATGTTTCGGGGATGAAACATGTTGAGGGAGGTGGAATGTAGTATAACTAGGGGGGATAATAACACTTGTTATAGATCTTAACCGAAATCTCAATCTAGGCACTGGAATTTCAGATCTGTGCTGCAACTGTCCCACCGTCACAAAAAAAATCTGAAAAAAAAGCGCTGATTTTAAATCAACGATATCTCCCTCATCCGGACTCTGATTCGATTGATTTTTTTTAAACTTGGGTATTTTCTCAAAAAAAATCTAGATCTACAATTATATTCTATAGATTTTACACCAGCACATACAGATCTACTCCGCAAACTTGTCACTGTGAAAAATGTCTACATCCTAACTGATTTTTAAATCAAAAATATCTCCTTCATCCGGACTCCGATTCAGGCGATTTTTTGTTTTGAACTTAGGTATTTTTTGAAAGACAATCCCGATATGCAATTAGATTTTGCATATTTTTCACCAAAACACGTAGATCTGATTTGCAAACTGGCCACCCCAATAATTCTTGCAAAAAAAAATAAAAAAATATTCTCCTCTTTGCCCAAGAAAGTGCTCTGATACCACTTGTTATAGATCTAACCCAGAAATATATGATAATAGAAATAAACCCAAGAAATAACAATATGTGAATATATATATAAATCCTTCTTTATTGATCAAACCCTTAAGGTAGGACAACACCATACATTCACTCCTTAAGGAAGGAGAACACTCCACAAACCATATGCCTGTTCATGCAATAATCCTTGACATCTCTCAATGGGAAGTCTCTAGCCTCTATATAGGCTTCATACATACAATACCACTTATTATAGATCTAATCCAGAGATATATGATAATAGAAATAAACTCAAGAAATAACAAGATCTGAATATAGATAAATGCTTCACTTTATTAATCAAACCCTTAAGGTAGGGAAACACCATACATTTACTCCTTAAGGAAGGAGAACACTCCACAAGCCATATGCCTGTGCATACAATAACCTTTGACATCTCTCAATGGGGAGTCTCTAGCCTCTATATAGGCCTCATACATACAATACCATGGGTCATTATCATGGTTCCATCAATACCATCTATCTAATACCATGGACTTATTACATTATTGCTAATTACTTGTGGTCCCTTAAATGATACGGGTTAACCACTTTATTTATTACTATGGCCCATCTCATTATTACAATATTCCCTTGGGTACCTTCCTTTGTACCCCATATTATCCCCCCTAGGTATACTACATTCCACCCCCCTTAACATGTTTCGTCTCTGAAACATGGGAAGAACGCAAATAATAAGATCTACTCAAAAGAGTAGTCCACTGGTACCATGCACGTGCATCTAGCCATCCCAAAAAAAGGTGAACTCTCGATCTAGTTGGTGCCTCGCTCACTTGAGATGGAAGTTAACCCTCATAGCTCTTCTTTGTTGATGTATACTAGGTGGATTGTCGCGCCTCTCTATATGCCATGCGGGGTTGTTGTCGTTGTTGCTAATTTGTTAGCATCTTGTTGGTTGTTTTCTTGTTGGGTGATGTGGGTGGTGATATGCTGAATTTTTAACCAATGTTATCTTTTTCTTTAATTCACCACTTAATTGAGCTTGATTAGTAGCTAGTACATGCTGTGATGCCTGTTGTTGTTTCTTATCTTCCAATATTACTTCAACCACTGAGTCCTCATCCGATGTAACATTCTCTTCTTCAGCCTCCTTGGACTCTAGCTATTTTTCTGGTACTTGGGTTGATGTTTGTGTTTGGTTTTCAACCATCAATGGCTCATCATCTGATATGTTAGTCCCTAGAACATCTTCTGCTTGGGTCTTAACGGAAATATCCTGCAATGTAATTTTTTTCTTTTTATACCAGAGCTTCAGGAATTTCTTCTGCACATTAATATTGAATGTACCCACAGATTCCATCGAAGATATCCCAAAAAAACATCCATCTTATCCATATCTGAAGTATAAAAGTCATGATGCAACACATACTTATCCATAAAAATGTTCAAATCTTTATAAACTTGAACATCCTCAATATCAACCTGTATGTTCTCAATCTATTTTGCTGGAACTTGCAATTTTTTTGCCAAATTAACATTGATAAAATTATGCTTGCAACTAGGATTTTAGATACAACGATCTTGTCCTTTTGAATCAATCCATGAACCTGCAATAAGGAAATACTAGCAGAAAATAACCCTTTAGGTTTCTTGGTTTCCTTCTTTCCTATACCAATAACATCTTTGCTAGGTGTTGTGGCTTTCTCCTTTCTAGTATGAGACCATTTGTCCAAAAGTAGTTCTTCTATTACATCAGTACTACATAACCTCAGAAACTCATTGTCAAGTGATTGCCACCATATAGTGGTGTCATTTCTGAAATAAGACCCTATTTTGTCCTTCCAACACCCTGGACGGTCCAACTTATGATATGCTATAAAATTTTCAATAGAAATCCAATCATCTTTTCATTTAAAAAAATTATTGTTATAAGCCATGAAGAGGATTTGTAAAATAAATCGCTTACTTGACGAAAATTTGAAATGGCTACAATTCCGTCAATATTGCTCAGAATCCCTATTATGACCTAGTTTCCGAAATGGAACAACCACTCCGCTTCTTTCCATATAGTAGAAATTCCAATCTAGGCACTGGAATTTCAGATCCGCACTACAATTGTCCCGCTGTCACAGAAAAAAATAAATAAATAAATAAAATAATAATAAAAAAACTGAAAAAAGATTTGATTTTAAATCAACAATATCTCCCTCATTCAGTCTCCGATTTGACTGAATTGTTTTTTTAACTTGGGTATTTTTCGCAAACAATCTAGATTTGCAATTATATTCTACATATTTTGCACCAGAACGTATAGATTTGATTTGTAAACTCACCACCCCAAAAAATTCCTGCAAAAATTAAAAAATATAAAATATTCTCCACTTTGCCCAAGAAAGTGCTCTGATACCACTTGTTATAGCTCTGATACCACTTGTTAGAGATTTAACTTAGAAATATATGATAATATAAACAAACCCAAGAAATAACAAGATTTGAATAATGATAAATGCTTCATTTTATTAATCAAACTCTTAAGGAAGGGCAACACCATACATTCACTCGAGGAAAGACAACACTCCACAAGCCATATGCTTGTTCATACAATAATCGTTGACATCTCCCAATGGGGAGTCTCTAGCCTCTATATAGGCCTCATACATACAATACCATGGGTCATTACCATGGTTCTCTCAATACCATCTATCTAATACCATGGGCTTATTACATTATTGCTAACTACTTGTGGTCCCTTAAATGATACAGATTAACCACCTTATTTATTACTATGGACCATCTCATTATTACATTATTCCTTTAGGTACCTACCTTTGTACCCCATATTATCCCCCCTAGGTATACTACATTACCACTTGTTATAGATCTAACCCAGAAATATATGATAATAGAAATAAACCCAGGAAATAACAAGATCTGAATATAGATCCCAACAAGAACTTATAGGATAGAAATAATGTAATAAGCCCATGGTATTAGATAGATGGTATTGATGGAACCATGGTAATGACCCATGGTATTGTATGTATGAGGCCTATATAGAGGCTAGAGACTCCCCATTGAGAGATGTTAAGCATTATTGTATGAACATGCATATAGCTTGTGGAGTGTTCTCCTTTCTTAAAGAGTGAATGTATGGTGTTGCCCTATCTTAAGGGTTTGGTCAATAAAGAAAAATTTATATCTATATTCACATCTTGTTATTTCTTGGGTTTATTTTTATTATCATACATTTTTGGGTTAGATCTATAACAAGTGGTATCATAGCACTTTCTTGTGCAAAGTGGAGAATATTTTTTTATTTATTTTTGCAGGAATTTTTTGGGGTGGCGATTTTGTAGATCAGATCTATTCATTTTGGTGTAAGATATGTAAAATCTAATTGCATATCCGAAATGTTTGTGAAAAAACACCCAAGTTCAAAAACAAAATCGGCCGAATTAGAGTCCAGATGAGGGAGATATTGCTGATTTAATAATAAGTTGGGATGCCGACATTTTTCGGGGTAGCGAGTTTGTGGAGTAGAAATATACATGTTGGTGCAAAATCTGTAGAATCTAATTGCGGATCTAGAATTTTGTCAAAAAATACCCAAGTTAAAAAAAATCAGTCGAATCGGAGTCCGGATGAGGGAGATATCGCTGATTTAAAATTAGCTCTTTTTTCATAATTTTTTTTTGTGACTGTGGCACAGTTGCAGTGTGGATCTAAAATTTTAGTGCCTAGATCAGGATTTCTACCACACGAAAAAATGTGGAATGGTTGTTCCATTACCGAAAATAGGTCATAATAGGGATTCTATGCAATGTTGATGGAATTGTGGCCATTTCAAATTTTCACCAAGTAAGCGATTTGTTTTACAAACCCTCTTCATGGCTTATAATATTAAGTTTTTTAAAGGATAATATGATTGAAATTCTATTGAAAATTTTATAGCATATCATAAGTTGGACTATCCAAGGTGTTGGAAGGACAAAATAGGGTATTATTTTAGAAATGACGCCGCTATATGGTGGCAATCATTGACACTGAGTTTTTGAGATTATGTAGCACTGATGTAATAAAAGAACTACTTTTGGATGAATGGTCTCATACTAGAAAGAAGAAAACAACAAAACCTAGCAAAGGTTTTATTGGTATAGGAAAGAAGGAAACTAAGAAACCTAAAGGGTTATTTTTTGCTAGTATCTCCTTATTGCAGGTTCATGGATTGATTCAGAGGGAGAAGATCGTTGTGTCTATAAATCCTAGTTGCCAGCATAATTTTATCAATGTTAATTTGGCAAACAAATTGCAAGTTCCAGCAAAATAGATTGAAAACATATAAGTTGATAATGAGGATGTTCAAGTTTATAAAGATTTCAAGCTTCCTATGGATAAGTATGTGTTGCATTGTGACTTTTATACTTCAAATATGGCTAATGTGGATGTTGCTTTCGGATACCCTTGGATGGAATTGGTGGGTACTATCAATATTAATGCGCAGAAGAAATTCCTGAAGCTCTGGTATAAGAAGAAGAAAATTACATTAAATGATATTTCCATCAATAAACAGGTAGAGTCCACGGAGGCTGAAGCAGAAGATGTTCCAAGGGCTGACATATCAAATGATGAGCCATTGATGGTCGAAAAACAAACACAAACGTCAAACCAAGTACCAGAAAAATAGGTAGAGTCCAAGGAGGCTAAAGCAGAAAATGTTACATCAGATGAGGACTCAGTGGTTGAAGTAATATTGGAAGATAAGAAACAATAGCAGGCACCAAAACATGTACTAGCTACCAATCAAGCTCCATTAAATGGTGAATTAAAGAAAAATACATAGTGGGTTAAAATTTCAGCATATCACCACCCACATCACTTAGTAAGAAAACAACGAACAAGATGGCAACAAATTAGCTACAAGAACAATAGCCCCCGCATGGCATATAGAGAGGGGTGACGATCCACTTACTATACATCAACACAGAAGAGCTACGAGGATCAACTTCCATATCAAGCGAGTGAGGCACTAGCTAGATCGAGAGTTCACCTTTCTCTTGGATGGCTAGATGCATGTGCATGGTACCAATGGACTACTCTTTTGAGTAGATCTTATTATTTGTGTTCTTCCCATGTTTCAGAGACGAAACATGTTAAGGGGGTGGAATGTAGTATACCTGGGGGGATAATATGGGGTACAAAAGAAGGTAACCAAGGGAATAATGTAATAATCGAATGGGCCATAGTAATAAATAAGATGGTTAACATGTATCATGTAAGGGGCCATAAGTAGTTAGCAATAATGTAATAAGCCCATGGCATTAAATAGATGGTATTAAGGGAACCATGGTAATTACCCATGGTATTGTATGTATGAGGCCTATATAGAGGCTAGAGACTCCCCATTGAGAGATGTCAAGGAATATTGTATGAACAAGCATATGGCTTGTGGAGTGTCCTCCTTCCTTAAGAAGTGAATGTATGGTGTTGCCCTACCTTAAGGGTTTGATTAATAAAGTGAAGAGTTTCTATATTCAGATCTTGTTATTCTTGGGTTTATTTCTATTATCATATATTTCTGGGTTAGATTTATAACACACTACATGATGGTCATGTTTCGGGCACTTTGGGGTATGTCATAGGGAAGTGCAAGAGTTGTGACAAAATAATGTGTAACAGTACTACAACTTAATGGACAATATTTAGTTAGAAACCCTCAAGTTTTGAGAATCTATCTGAGAGTTTGTCTCTTTGAATGAAATTTTGATTTTATTCTTATCATAACATTCTGAGATGCATGAACACATTAACAGATGCATGGGCTAACTATGTGTTAGATAGACATTTGTGAAACATGTATATCATAAAAAATCACATAATAGACATGGTGAACAAATATATATATATATATATATATATATATATATATATATATATATATATTATATATAATAGATAGATAGATAGATAGATAGATAGATAGATAGATAGATAGATAGATAGAGTGAGTGAGAGTTTGTAAAAGAGTTTTCTACATCAAAATGACAAAATATGTGTTCTGAGACACATGGCTTCATAAGCCTACATCAGTGCAGAAAGTAAACTAGAGCTGGCTATTTGCCCACATGGTAGTCATGGTAGCATGAAATAGCCCTAATAATTCGGCCCAACAACCAATGTAATGTGGCGGAAAACCATATAGTGTGTCTCTGGTACCGCAATGACACCTCATCTATCAAGCCGTACTCTGGAATTCCCCTGGTTAAAGCTTCTAGGTTACAGTATGCCTCGACAATCGTATCTGCTCCCTCCTCATAAGGAGCCTCCTCAATCTGGCGTGCCACTCATTTGGCTATCAGAGAAACTCTTGGAGGTATCTCTGGTCCCACATCTACAAATCATCCAAATTAAATCTTAGTACACGTACATAAAAAAAAATCAAAAAATTTAAAAATAGTTTTTACCTGCATCAATCCACTGTGCGCCTGGTGGAAGTGGAGGATTTGGATCTCCTTGGAAATTCATGCCTGCATATGTCCAATCATCAACCATGATTAGTTGCTAATGTAACCACCTAAAAAATGCCGGAGGGAATGGAATTTGTTGGCAGCCTCCATGTCAAGTGATCGGTTTGCCCCATCTAAGTAAACATGGATCTTGGGGTGCTGGTGCATCCATTTCCATCCATTGATAATGAAACAATGGCACACATTCCAAAAAGAACGTCATCAAAATGGATCTGAAATTGAATTGTTTCAAGCTTCCTGACTAGAAATTCGTGAGTTGGCGCTCCATACAGACCAAAAAACCCTCACACCAATTGAATACTGCGGGACTTAGGAAATCTATTGTGTGCTATGAATGAGATTTTGTTTCCTCATGCAACGCCTGAGCCCCAAGTATTCGCACCATGGTATGTAAGATTGTTTTTTAGTGGGATATTTGTGATGGTGTTTGTATCGATCTTCTCTCTTTGATTCTTTTTAGTCCTTATGAAATTCTTTGCAATCTATGTGGTTGTGCTCTCCCAAACAACACGAGAACCAAATAGTTGAATCAATTCTCCTCTTTTGGATAACCCAATGCTAAAATAAATGTCTACGACATATATTTCCAGTTCCTGGTCCCCAACCATGAATATCTGGCAATCCACATCCCACCAGCTAATATAATGTTGTAGTAACTCATGCTAGGATCTAATCCCAGGAATCCTAAAGAACTTAAGCAACCCGCATGCTCGTAGGGCATCAATACAATTTAGATCCTGAGCTGCTTGATGGTCTTAAGCTTCATGTACCCATTCTTTCCTTTCAATACCCATTTTGGACTGATTATCCCATGGAAGCTCAATAAAACAACATTTCATGAGGTTTCATGGAAACCAAATTGAAGAAAAACCATTCAATATGGAGGATTTCATAAAACAAAATTACCATAGTGTTAGCACATCTGTGTGTGATTTTTCACGTGCTTCTAGCGTGAAGGCCTAGTTGACCACAAGGTGATCAACGTGGGTCTGATGGATAAAACCCGCGTTGATCACCCTCGAGATAATTTTTTTGCAAATTCTTTTTGCAACCAAATCTATGGATCAAAATTCATGAAATGAGAACCAAAATGAAGGGAAGGGACAGATCTCTTTCTTGTAGCCAACAACTCAATGAATCATGTCCAGGATTCATTTTATTCCTTACCTAAAAATTGAAGTAAAATTCTCTCAGATTTGGAAATTGGTGAAATGGTAAAAATAATTTAATTTTTGGGATTTTTATAAGTTTTAATAATAAATTTTACCAAAATTGGGGCATATTTCACTCATTTTTTGATATTTTTCATTGAAATTAGTAATGTGTGTTTCCTTGTGCAGTGAAATTTCATGCATACTTGGTGATGGTGATTTATTTTTATTGATTCAATGAGTTTTATTTTATCGCTTTTTCTGAATTGTAAAAAATAAACGAAAAAGTGACCCCCTGGAGTCATATTTAAGCTCTTCTCTGACTCTTGAAAAATGAAAATATTCTCAAGTACTTGTCATTATGAACTCGTTAAATTAAATGAAATGAATTATACTCAGTATAAGTTTAACCCTTTTTCGGACAGAGATATACTATTGTATGAAAAAGGAATACCTTAGTCGAACATGGCTAAGAGGTTCTTTTCAATATTGTTTTCTACCTTTTCAGGTTGAAGAGACGATTTACGAAAAGGCATCTTTGGAGTTTTATTTTTCTCTTCTTTTTCAAACTCTCTAAACATGAAAAAAATGGCAATTTTCCCCTTTGTTAAACTCGTAAAACTTAAACAATGCAGGACTTGTCACCACGACGAGACCGAGTTTCTCTTTCCTAAGGGCTCGTACAAATTACTATGATGGATTCATCTGAAGGATGAGCTTATATGGCAAGCATATGTTATCCCCTTCAAGCTTTCAATAAAAAATAATGGGGTACTCACTAGAAATGGTGGAGGAAAAAGTGAAAGCGATCATCTCTTGTATTTTGTGAAGGAAACATGTCCCTCTTGAACATGACACTCATATGTTGCTCGTGTCAAGTTTGAGACATCTTCACTTATTCACTTATCTTCCTGGGTTTGGGAAATAAATTTTTCCTCTCATCTGATTATACCACTTCATCATCAAGACCTCTAATCCTATGTTGATTCAAATGTTTCCAAACTCTAGAGTCATGTCATCGGTATGTTCAAGAGAAGTCCTATATGTTGTTCTTTACCACTTAGACACTGTTTGAATTTCTACCACATTCATGGATCGCACTTATCTACTCTACCACATCTTTTTTTCCATGTCGATGATGTGTGATTCATTATGGACCTCCTTTGAAGGATCACTTCCTGTCGACATCATCTCATTATCTGAGAAGATGATCTAGAAACTCCCTTCTATTACCATAGAGTTTGCATGCTTCAATGTCAAGTTCTTCACATTCAACAATAGGTTTACATCATTGACCTTCAATCAAATGATTCCACATGTGTTCAACTTCAGTTTCATTATTAAAATTCATGGATTATGCTGATTGTACCTTGAGAGTCGTCATTATTGGTGGTTTCTCTCGTGCCTATTAATGGTTTACATCATTGACTAGTAATCAGGTGGTTTTATATCATGTTCAACTTCGACACATCTATTGACATGTTATAATTCATAGATTGATTGGTTCGAGATGGAGCGAAAAACCATGGATTATGGTTTATTCATGATTGTACACATGTCTTCCTCCGTACGAATGGTTGTGACCATACCGTGGATCCATACACATGCTCCCTTCTATTCGGATGGTTGGGTCCACACCATGGATTCATGTATCATTAGCTGCCTATTCATGTATCACTAGGCATGTTTATTAGAGATATCAGATATGTATATGTATATGTATATGCTTGATTTGCAGGTCTCCTGACGACGTTGTTCTAGTCCTTGCCTTGGCTTGTAAAGAATCTCAACCATCACTCCCTGTTCTACCTTCATGCTTTAGAGGCCATCTATTACACAATATTTTGGCATGCCTCATGTTCACTTCCTATTCCATATCCCAAAGTACCAAAATGTTGACAAATTTAAAGTATAGCCATCATGATACATAGAGAAAAACATCCTTGAAAAACCAAAGGAAAACTGCCATGAGTCAATTCTGAAAAAGGTTAGCTAAAATCCTATTTTTTAGGGCTAGCATGATTTCCTCCACTGCCTATACGTGCTAATGGCAGGTTGAGTTGATTTTCCCTAGCACTGCTAGCATGGTTTTTCATATCAAAACCGTTGAACCTCTTCGGGTAGGTTTTCCCAAATGGGGGAGAAGCTTTGTATGCTAGAAACTTCGAGAATATCGAGCTAGATATTGGTTGTTGTAGATATGGCCGAGCTCTCCCATTTGGATCTCTTGATCTTATATTTATGGGCCTTCCTCTTTAGATATGGACCCTACTCCCTCTTTTGTGGATCCCTAACTCCCTATCCCTTCCTATAAATCACCCCCCTTCCATACCAAAATGGTTGGTCATTGATTGCCTGCATTCCTATACCGAGCTTATGCCCAAATGTTGCCCATTATAACTTGGGGAAGGAGTGCTTGAAGAGTCTTTGCTTGGACTTGGAGAATCCACCAAAATAAGGTCTCCAAAATCAAGGCACGGGTTGTATGCTTCCCTTTTTAGCTCATTAATATATACATCTGATGTTCACTTTCCCCAATTGTATGAATGTTTTTGCTTTTAGTCTAATACTCATTGATCTATTAAGTAGTTTATGTTTGATGTATTCCATATATGATCTTATACCTTGTATATCTCTTTGATCTTTCTTGTAGGTACTTAGACATGAATAACAAATAAGGAGTGAGCCTGAAAGTGAAGGAATCAAATTCATCTCCAAAGGATTAAGTGATTAGCATCAGAGCGAGGTAGGTTACCCTCCTTTTGCATTTTTTAAACATGAGCTAGGAAAGTGTATGTTAGTTTCTTTATTTTTTTGCTACACCCACTCATTTGGCTAGAGAGATTTCCTCTATCCACAGGAGGGATTTGCCTTCACAACAATGAGTACTCCCCTCACATAGGAGATACTTTGAAAAGCTTGAAGGTAGAAATAATAAGTTGCAAAGTAGATAATGACAGAATCATTTAGTCACAAGAGACACTTGTCAGGGCAAAATAGAAATAAGAAGAGATCAATGTAGTGATTCTTCAGATTTTTTATGACTTCTAGAGAGAAGGGTCGCTTAGGATCAATCATGACTAGGAGGACATGACTAATGTATCCTCTTGTAGCATATATCATGATAGGAATAGGATGGACATGGATAATACCATCAAGGATGTAATATTCGTGGACACACTTGATAGGAGAGGCAGTGGACATGGGAATTATTCTAGTTATGGTTCATACATGTACCATGCTCATGATTTGTCAGGTCCTTATACTACTAGTGTAACCCCTTATTATTATTGGTGAAAACCCCTTAATGTATTATTGTGCCCATATATTCCCCATGTTCTTATTATTATGCTCCATAGAAGCCCACTATTGTTATTGTTGTGCCCCTACAATATTACTGTTATGTAGGCTCTGATTGTCTTGGGACCCCTTAGACTCCTATATATAGAAAGGAGGTCTTGTCATTTCTATCATCCAGGAATTGTTCATTTGTGTCATGCAAAGGAGTTTTCCCCCTCATAGAGACTGATTTTGAATTCATTGATCTATTTTTTCTATCTTTTTGTGAGCTGGTTTAATAACATTTGGTATTAGAGCATTGGATTCTAATGTTTTGCTAATCCAAACAGGGTATCATGGAAGTTTCACTATAACTTTTTCTCTATGAAGTTTCAGAAAATAAAATAAAAACCCATTTGATTCGAAATAGTTCTAAACCTCAAGTCCAAATTTCAGATTTGTCGTCGCTATACTTTTTGAGATATGATCTGAGGAACTTAGGACTTTTGCAAGCTCCATAATTCCATCACAAACAGGCCATCATTGAATTTGTGCTATAATGATTTTTATATGAATACCCTAACTCTAAAATTAAAACCCATTTGAGCCAAAAACATGATGAAGCACACAATCGAATTTCAAATCTTTCTTTGCTATACATTTGGAGATATGATCCAAGGAAGTTAGCATTTTTGCAAGCTCCCGAATTACATTTTAAACATGTGACCTTGGGAAAATCATCATAACTTTCACTCTGAGAACTGGATTGAAACTTCATAAGTTAAAAAAATAGGATGGACTATAGTTTTTTGTGTATCGATTTCAGGTTTAAAGGTCGAAACAGTGACACATGGTAGGTCGTACAATTGCACTCTACTAAACAAGTCTATAATCAGGTCATCATAGGATATTTTGCATAACTCTTTATTGAAGAATCCAATATTTATCAAGCTGGTGGAATTAGAAAGAGGACTCATAGGGCTACCAGAGGCATAAATTGTAGAACTTGAAGATATGAAATCACAAAGTTAAATTCATTTAAATATTGAGCTCCTAAAAGGAAGAAAAAGAATGAATAACGTGATTGAAGCTAAGATGCATAGTTTTATATGTGTCATGGAAGCTAATATCAATGGTATGGAAGTAGATTTGAAGAAAGGCATGGAATATTTGAAGAAAGACATGGAAGGTTTGAAGGAAGGTAGGAAAAAGCTGCTACAAGAAAGACCTCCTAATGATGAAAAGGTAGTAGAGGAAACTCATGATGAGAAAAAATAAATGTTAATCATGATTTCATAGAATCTAACATTGGATTGAAGACCCACCATATTCCAAATATATATATATGAGGAAATTTGATGGCAAGGATCTGGTAACTTGGATAATACAGATGAATCAATATTTTGATCTACATGATGTGCAACTGCCACAAGAGGTACATATTGCATCTTTATATTTAGAACCGAATCAGTTTGTGTGGTATAGAGGAATTTGTTCTAATAAAAAACTTGTCACCTAGTCAATTTTCATTGAGGAAATGATAACACATTATGAGGATACAAAGAGCAACACCTTCTTTGGGAATTGATAAATCTCAAACAAAAGGGTTCAATGGCATAGCACATTGAGGACTTCCAAAAATTGAATATAAGGGTAAATGATATTCTAGAGAGGGATAGGATTGAACTCTTCATAGGGATTTTAAATGATAACATCCAACATGAGGTTGAGCTTTGGGAACCTGATTCATTAGAGAAGGGATACAAGTTGGCAAGAAAAATTGAAAGCAAAATTATGGCAACAAGGAAGCATACCACTCATAACTATAAATATGGAAGTGTTGTTTCTCCTAGCCTTTCACCACCTACAAAGTTGACACCACAACAATTGGAACAAAAAAGAGAAAAAGAGATTTGTTACAATTGTGATAGAAAATACACTAAAGATCATAAGTGTGTTGAGAAGAAATTAATTTACATAGATGGGGAAGAGGAGCAATAAAAGCGACAATAAATGTCAAAATAAGAAGATATACACCAGGAATCAATCCCAGAGGAAGAAGAAATGAATATGACCATATCTTGTAATGCATTGACAAGAATTTCCATTCCTCAAACTCTGAATATGGAAGGGCACATCAAGAAGAAAAAGGTAACAATGTTGATTGATTCGGGTAGTACCCATAATTTCATTCATTGTAAGATAGCCAAGGAATTGAATTGCTTCCTATATCCATCACCAGAGTGTCAAGTAATGGTTGCAAATGGAGGAACCATAAATTTCTCTAGAAAGTGCCATAATAGCAAGCTATCCATGGGATAATATGTATTGAGTAATCCAATGCCTTCCATTCCAATGGGTCATGCAGATGTTTTACTAGCAGTCCAATGGCTTCAAACTTTCGATACGATAGATTTTAATTTTCAAGAAAATTTTTGGAAATTTTTTTGGGAAAGAAAGGAAGTTGAATTAAGGGGTATCATAGGGAAACCAGGGAAGATAATCAGCTCTAATAGCATGACAAAAATTCTAAAGGAAGAACAATAGGGAGTAACTGCACAATTATGTTCACTAGAGTTTCCCACGTCGATATCATCTATTTCTCTAGATCTCCAAAATGTTTTGGACAATCATTCCAAGGTATTTGAGACTCCCAAAGGCCTCCCACCTATTCGTGATCATGATCATGCTATTCATTTGTTTCCAAGAAGTGTTCCCCTAAACATCAGGCATTACAGATATCCATATGCCCAAAAGAGTGAAATTGAACGTATGGTTGCAGAAATGCTAAAGGTTGGTATAATTCAACCTAGTCAAAGTTCTTTCTCTACTCTGGTGGTATTGGTACACAAGAAGGATGGATCACGTTACATGTGTCCGGATTATAGGGAGATCAAAAAGCTTACTATTAAAGATAAATTTCCCATTCCTGTCAGTGATGAATTATTTGATGAATTACATGGAGCAATGCACTTCACCAAGTTGGATCTTCATTCAAGTTATCATAAAATCAAGCTAAAGGCATTCCAAAAAAAACATTTAAAACTCATGAGGGTCATTATGAATTTTTTATCATTCCTTTTGGCCTTGCACCTTCTACATTTCAAGGTTTCATGAATTCCATTTTCAAACACTTTCTTAGAAAAAAATTGTTAGTATTTTTTGATGATATACTAATCTACAACAAGTCTTGTAAGGATCATGTTCAACATGTTGACTTGGTGCTCAAAATATTGGAGGATAAACAATTATATGGAAAAATCTCCAAATGTTTCTTTGTAGTGTAAGAGGTGGAATATTTAGGCACTTAATTACCTTATAGCTCATCTTATCATACTCAATCTGATGGAAAACTGAGAAAGTGAACAAATTTTTTGAAGGATATCTTCGTTTCTTTGTACCTAATAAACAAACACAATGGGTCAAGTGGTTTCCTCTCGATGGATGGTGGTATAACACTTCCTTCCATACTACAACAAAATTTACCCTATTTAAGGCACTTTATGAATATCATCCACTATCCATCACATCAAGTAGTGGAAGATCACATCGAGCATGAAAAACAAGTTCTCAAGATCTTAAAGGATAGCCTCACTTTGGCGTAGAATATATGAAACAAAAAGAAGATCAACCTCACAGCGAAAGAAGTTTTGACGTAGGAGACTAGGTATTTCTAGACTACAAACAAATGTCCCTCAAGCAAGCTAAGAAGGATAATAAATGATCATCAAATTATTATGGTCTATACAAGGTCTTATAAAATATTGATACTATGGCATACAAATTGGAGCTTCCTGCATCTTCCCGAGTGCACCCAGTTTTCCATGTTTTATGCTTAAAGAAGGTTATAGGTGAGAAAACCCCAATTCAAAAAATATTGCCAAAACTTTAGAAGGAAGGAAAAATAATATTGGAACTGGAAGAAGTCACAAAAAAAGAAATTGATAGCTACAAAATCAATCAATTTTAGAGTATCTCATTAAGTAGAAGAACTAACCAACTGAAGATTCCACATGGGAGGATGAGAATTTTATACAAAAGCATCCATAACTACTCAAGCATTGAGGACGACACTTTTTGAAGGAGAGGGGCATGTTAGGTCCCTACACTACTAGTGTAACCCCTTATTGTTATTAGTGCAATGCCCTTAATTTATTATTGTGCCCACATAGTCCCCATGATGTTATTATTATGCTCCATAGAAGCCCACTATTGTTATTGTTGTGCCCCTACAATATTATTGTTATGTAGGATCTGATTGTATTGGGACCCCTTAGAATCCTATATATAGAAAGGAGGTCTTGTCATTTGTAGTATCCAGGAATTGTTCATTTGTGTAATTTAAAGGAGGTTTCCAGCGCAAAGAGCCTGATTTTGAAATCGTTGATCTATCTTTTCTATCTCTTTGTCAGCTCGTTTCATAACATTTGGTATGAGAGCATTGGATTCAAGGGTTTTGTTGCTCCAAACATGGCATCGTGCAAGTTTCACTATAAATTCTTCTCTATGAAGTTTTAGAAGATATAAAAAAACCATTTGATTCAAAATCACTTTAAACCTCGAGTCTGAACTTCAGATCTGGTATCACTATATTGTTTGAGAAATGATCTAAGGAAGCTAGGGTTTTTGCAAGATCTCGAATTCCATCACAGACAGGTCATCATGAAATTTTCGCTATAATTATTTGTATATGAAGATTCTGAATCTAAAGTTAAAACCCATTTGAGACAAAATTATGATGAAGCACACACTCGAATTTCAAATCTTGGTTTTCTATACGTTTGGAGATATGATCCAAGGAAGTTAGCATTTTTCCAAGCTCCTTAATTACATCTTAAACATGTGACTTTGGGAAAATCATCATAACTTTCGCTCTGCGAATTGGATTGAAATTTCATAAGAAGATAAATAAAATAGGACAAATTGTAGTTTTCTGTGTATCGATTTCATGTCTGAACGTCAAAACAGTGACACGTGGCAGGTCATACAATTTCACTCTACTAAACAAGTCTATAATTAGGTCATCATAGGAGATTTGGCATAACCCTTTATTGAAGAATCCAATATTGATCAGAATGGTGGGGTTAGAAAGAGGACTCAAAGGGCTACGAGAGGCATAAACTTTAGAACTTGAAGATATGAAATTATAGAGTTAAATTCATTTAAATATCGAGCTCCTAAAAGGAAAAAAAATAATGACTCGAATCAAGAAAATAGAAACGCCTAGTAAGAAAAATTAGATAGATGATTTGAATAATGTGGTTGAAGCTAAGATAAGTAGTTTTATATGTGTCATGGAAGCTAATATCGATGGTATGGAAGCATATTTTAAGAAAGGCATGGAAGATTTAAAGAAAGACATGGACAGTTTAAAGGAAGGTGGGACAAAGCTACTATAAGAAAAGCCTCCTAATGATGAAAAGGTAGTTGGGGAAATTCATAATGAGAAAAAAATAAATGTTAATCATGATTTCATAGAATGTAACATTGGATTGAAGACCCACCATATTCCAAATATATATATGATGAAATTTGATGGCAAGGATCCGGGAACTTGAATAATATAGGTGGAGCAATGATTTGATCTACATGATGTGAAAATGCCACAAGAGGTACGTATTGCAACTTTATGTTTAGAACCGAATTAGTTTGTATGGAATAGAGGGATTTGTTCTCTAAACTACTTGTTACCTAGTCAATTTTCACGAAGGAAATGATAGCACATTATGAGGATATAAAGAGAAACACCTTCTTTAGCCAATTGATAAATCTCAAACAAAAGGGTTCAATGGCATAACACATTGAGGACTTCAAAAAATTGAATATAAGGGTAAATGATATTCCAGAGAAGGATAGGATTGAAATCTTCATAGGGACTTTGAATTATAACATCCAACATGAGGTTCAACTTTGGGAACCTGATTCATTGGAGAAGGAATACATGCTGGAAAGAAAAATAGAAAGCAAAATTATGGCAACAAGGAAGACTACCAATCATAACTATAAATATGGAAGTGTTGCTCCTCCCAACCTTTCACCACCTACAAGCTTGACACCATAACAATTGGAAGAAAAAAGAGCAAAAGGGCATTGTTACAATTGTGATAGAAAATACACTAAAGATCATAAGTGTGTTGAGAAGAAATTAATTTACATAGATGGGGAAAAAGAGCAATAAAAGGAACAAGAAATGTCAAAAGAAGAGGATATACACCAGGAATAAATCCCAGAGAAAGAAGAAACGAATATGACCATATATTGTAATGCATTGACAGGAATTACCACTCCTCAAACTCTCAATATAGAAGGACATATAAAGAAGAAAAATGTAATAGTGTTGATTGATCAAGAAGTACCCATAATTTTATTCATTGTAAGATAGCCAAGGAATTGAATTGCTTCATATATCCATCACCAGAGTGTCAAGTAATGGTTACAAATGGAGGAACCATAAATTTCTCTGGAAATTGCCATAATAGTAAGCTATCCATGGGATAATATGTCTTGAATAATCCAATGCTTTCCATTCCAATGGGTGGTGTAGATGTTGTACTAGGATTCCAATGGCTACAATCTTTCGGTACAATAGAATTTAATTTTCAAGAAAATTTATAGAAAACTTTTTGGGAAGGAAAGGAAGTTGAATTAAGGGGTATCGTAGGGAAACTAGGAAAGATAATCAACTCTAATAGAATGAAAAAACTTCTAAAGAAAGAACAATGGGGAGTAATTGCACAATTATATTCACTAGAGGTTTCCATGTTGACTCTTGATCTCCAAAACATTTTGGACAATCATCCTAAGGTATTTGAGACTCCCAAAGGCCTCCCACCTATTCTTGATCATGATCTTGCTATTCATTTGATTCCAAGAAGTGTTCCCCTAAACATCAGGCATTAGAGATATCCATATACCCAAAAGAGTGAAATTGAACGTCTAGTTGCAGAAATGGTAGAGGTTGATATAATTCAACCTAGTCAAAGTTATTTCTCTGCTCCAGTGGTATTGGTACACAAGAAGGATGGATCATGGTTCATTTGTCTAGATTATAGGGAGATCAAAAAGCTTACTGTTAAAGAGAAATTTCCCATTCATGTCATTGATGAGTTATTTGATGAATTACATGGAGCAATTAATGTCACCAAGTTGGATATTCATTCAGGGTATCATCAAATCACTGAAGAAATTCCAAAAACAACATTTAGAACTTGTGAGGGTCATTATGAATTTTTGGTCATTCCTTTTGGCCTTACCAATGCACCTTCTACATTTCAAGGTTTGATGAATTCCATTTTCAAACACTTTCGTAGAAAAAATTTGTTAGTATTTTTTGAGGATATACTAATCTACAAAAAGTCTTGGAAGTATCATGTTCAAAATGTTGACAGGGCGCTCAAACTATTGGAGGATAAACAATTATATGGAAAAACCTCCAAATGTTTCTTTGTAGTACAAGAGGTAGAATATTTGGCTGCTTAGTTAGCTCATAGCTCGTCTTGTCATCCTCAATCTGATGGAAAACTAAGAAAGTGAACAAATGTTTGGAAGGATATCTTTGTTTCTTTGTACCTGATAAACAAACACAATGGATCAAGTGGTTGCCTCTGGTTAAATGGTGGTATAGCACTTCCTTCCATACTACAGAAAAGATGACCCCATTTAAGGCACTTTATGGATATCATCCACTGTCCATCACATCATCTTTAAAAGAAACTTCTAAGGTTCAAGTAATGGAAGATCACATCGAGTATCAACAACAAGTTCTCAAAATCTTAAAGGATAACCTCACTTTGGTGCAGAATAGAATGAAACAACAGGCAGATCAACATCACAATGAAAGAAGTTTTGATGTAGGTGACTAGGTAAATTATTTCTATGACTACAACCATACAAACAAATGTCCCTCAAGCAAGCTAAGAAGGATAATAAATTATTAAGTAATGAATCCATACAGGTAAGGAGAGTTTTTTGATAGAGGAGGAATGACCTGTTATAGAGTTTTGTGAACTCAAAACTCTATAACAGGTCATTCCTCCTCTATCAAAAAGGATATTAAATTATCACCAAATTTTTATGGTCTGTACAAGGTGCTACAAAAGATTGCTACTCTGGCATATAAATTGGATCTTCCTGCATCTTCACGAGTGCACCTAGTTTTCCATGTTTCATGCTTAAATAAGGTTATAGGTGAGAAAACCCCAGCTCAAACAATATTTTTAGAACTTTACAAGGAAGGAAAAATCATATTGGAACCGGAAGCAGTCACAAAAACAAGAAATCGATAGCTACGAAATCGATCAATTTTAGAGTATCTCATTATGTGGAAGAACTTACTCACTAAATATTCCACATGGGAGGATGAGAATTTTATACAGAAGCATCCAAAACTACTCAAGCA
>APFE031708243.1:195469-269862 GCA_000404065.3 Pinus taeda | reverse complement strand
CTTGGAATTATCATCAATTCTTGAGCAGGTATTGAGCAGCGGAGGCAGGCAAGCAGCGAAGGAGATTTGAGCCAGTGATTGATTCAGATCTGAGCTGTATTGTGTTTAACAGAGGTGGAGATACTTGTGAGAAGTATTATGCTGTGTAATGTTACATGACTCAATCATTAATATACAGATAGTTGGGGTTTTTAGCGAGATGCTTTCCCCGGGATACATACTGTGTTAATGTGTGAATGCTCTTGGATGTTTTATTGTTATTGATGCTGCTATATTGATGATCAACGTAGAGGAGCTTATGTATTGTGTATGTTTTCCGCAATAGTACATGATCAGGATAATCCCCATTGAATATGTGTTAAATTATTCAAAATTTCTACATTTTCTATCTTTTTGTGAGCTAGTTTCATAACATTTGGTATGAGAGCATTGGATTCCAGGCTTTCGCTGCTCCAAACAGGGCAACATGGAAGTTTCACTATAACTTTTTCTCTATGAAATTTCAGAAGATAAAAAAAAAACCCATTTGATTCGAAATCATTCTAAACCTCAAGTCCAAATTTTAGATCTGGTATTGCTATATTTTTTAAGGTATGATTTGAGGAAATTAAGGTTTTTCCAAGCTCGAGAATTCCATCACAAATAGGTCATCGTCGACTTTTCGCTATAATTATTTTTCGACGAAGATTCTGACTCTAAAATTAAAAACCATTTGAGCCAAAATCATGATGAAGACACACTCAAATTTTAGATATTGGTTCGCTATATGTTCGAAGACATGATCCAAGGAAGCTAGAGTTTTTGCAAGTTCCCGAATTACATCTTAAACATGCGACCTTTTGAAAATCATCATAACTTTCACTTTGAGCATTGGATTGAACTTTCATAAGAAGATAAAAAAATAGGACAGTATCGATTTCAGGTTTGAAGGTCGAAATAGTGACCCATGGTAGGTCATACAATTTAACTCTACTAAACAAGTCTATAATTAGGTCATTGTAGAAGATTTGGCATAACTCTTTATTGAAGAATCCAATATTGATAAAACTAGTGGGGTTAGAAAGAGGAATCAAATGACTACCAAAGGAATAAATTGTAGGACTTGAAGATATGAAATTATAGAGTTAAATTCATTTAAATATCGAGCCCTTAAAAGGAAGAAAAATAATGACTCGAATCAAGAAAATAGAAACATCTAGTAAGCAAAATTGGATAGATGATTTGAATAATGTGATTGAAGCTAAGATAAATAATTTTATATGTGTCGTGGAAGCTAATATCGATGGTATGGAAGTAGATTTGAAGAAAGTCATGGAATATTTGAAGAAATACATGGAAGTTTTGAAGGAAGGTGGGACAAAGCTGCTACAAGAAAGGCCTCCTAATGACGAAAAGGTAGTAGAGGAAAATCAAGATGAGAAAATAATAAATGTTAATCATGATTTCATAGAATCTAACATTGGATTAAAGACCCACCATATTCCAAATATATATATGAGGAAATTTGATGACAAGGATCTAATAACTTGGATAATACAGATGAAGCAATATTTTGATCTACATGATGTGCAACTCCCACAAGGGGTGCGTATTGCATCTTTATATTTAGAACCAAATCAATTTGTATGGTATAGAGGAATTTGTTCTCTAAATAACTTGTCACCTAATCAATTTTCACGGAGGAAATGATAGCACATTATGAGGATACAAAGAGCAACACCTTCTTTAGCCAATTGATAAATCTCAAACAAAAGGGTTCAATGGCATAACATGCTGATGACTTCCAAAAATTCAATATAAGGGTAAATGATATTCCAGAGAAGGATAGGATTGAACTCTTCATAGGGACTTTAAATGATAACATACAACATGAGGTTTAGCTTTGGGAACCTAATTCATTGGAGAAGGCATATAGGTTGGAAAGAAAAATTGAAAGCAAAATTATGGCAACAAGGAAGCCTACTAGTCATAACTATAAATATGGAAATGTTGTTGCTCCTAGCCTTTCAAAACCTACAAGTTTGACATCACAACAATTGGAAGAAAAAATAACAAAAGGGATTTGTTACAATTGTGATAGAAAACACACTAAAGATCATAAGTGTGTTGAGAAGAAATTAATTTACATAGATGGGGAAGAGGAGCAATAAAAAGAACAAGAAATGTCAAAAGAAGAGGATACACACTAGGAATCAATTCCAGAGAAAGAAGAAATGAATATGACCATATTTTGTAATGCATTGACAGGAATTACCACTCCTCAAACTCTCAAGATAGAAGGGCATATCAAGAAGAAAAAGGTAATAATATTGAGTGATTCGGGTATTACCCATAATTTTAATCATTGTAAGATATCCAAGGAATTGAATTGCTTCCTATATCCATCACCAGAGTGTCAAGTAATGGTTGCAAATGGAGGAACCATAAATTTCTCCAGAAAAAGCCATAATAGAAAGCTATCCATGGGAGAATATGTCTTGAATAATCCAATGCTTTCCATTCCAATGGGTGATGCAGTTGTTGTACTAGGAGTCCAATGGCTACAATATTTCAGTACAATAGATTTTAATTTTCAAGAAATTTTCTAGAAATTTTTTTGGGAAGGAAAGGAAGTTGAATTAAGGGGTATCACAGGGAAACCAAGAAAAATAATCAACTCTAATATCATGACAAAACTTCCAAAGAAAGAACAATGGGGAGTAATTGCACAATTATTTTCACTAGAGGTTCCCAAATCGAAATCATCTATTTCTATTGATCTCCAAAACATTTTGGACAATCATTCCATGGTATTTGAGACTCCCAAAGGCCTCCTACCTATCCATGATGATGATCATGCTATTCATTTGATTCCAAGAAGTGTTCCCCTAAACATCAGGCATTACAAATATCCATATGCCCAAAAGGGTGAAATTGAACGTATGGTTGCAGAAATGTTAGAGGTTGGTATAATTCAACCTAGTCAAAGTTCTTTCTCTGCTATAGTGGCATTGTACACAAGAAGGATGGATCATGGTGCATGTGTCTGGATTATAGGGAGATCAAAAAGCTTACTATTAAAGATAAATTTCCCATTCCTATCATTGATGAGTTATTTGATGAATTACATGGAGCAATTCACTTCACCAAGCTGAATCTTCATTCAGGATATCATCAAATCATAGTGAAGACTTAAGACATTCCAAAAACAACATTTAGAACTCATGAGGGTGATTATGAATTTTTGGTCATTTCTTTTGGCCTTACTAATGCACCTTCTACACTTCAAGGTTTGATGAATTCCATTTTCAAACACTTTCTTAGAAAAATTTTGCTAGTATTTTTTGATGATATACTAATCTACAACAAGTCTTGGAAGGATCATGTTCAACATGTTGATAGGGTGCTCAAACTATTGGGGGATAAAAAATTATATGGAAAAAGCTCCAAATGTTTCTTTGGAGTACGAGAGGTGGAATATTTGGGCACTCAGCTAGCTCATAGCTCATCTTATCATCCTCAATCTAATGGAAAACTCAGAAAGTGAACAAATGTTTGGAAGGATATCTTCGTTTCTTTGTACCTAATAAACAAACACAATGGGTCAAGTGGTTTCCTCTGGCTGAATGGTGGTATAACACTTCCTTCCATACTGCAGCAAAAATGACCCCATTTAAGGCACTTTATGGATATCATCCACCATCCATCACATCATATTTAAAATAAAATTCTAAGGTTCAAGTAGTGGAAGATCACATCGAGCATCAACAACAAGTTCTCAAAAACTAAAAGGATAACCTCACTTTGGTGCAGAATAGAATGAAACAACAAGCAGATCAACATCACTGCGAATTTTTTTTGATGTAGGTGACTAGGTATTTCTATGACTAAAACCATAGAAGCAAATGTCCCTCAAGCAAGCTAAGAACGATAATAAATATCACCAGATTATTATGGTTCGTACAAGGTGTTACAAAAGATTGGTAATCTAGCATACCGATTGGAGCTTCTTGCATCATCTCTGTGCACCTAGTTTTCCATGTTTCATGCTTAAAGAAGGTTATAGGTGAGAAAACCTCAGTCCAAACAATATTTTCAGATCTTTACAAGGAAGGAAAAATCATATTGGAACTAGAAGGAGTTATAAAAACAAGGAATCAACAGCTATGGAATTGATCAATTTTCGAGTATCCCATTAAGTGGAAGAACTTACCCACTAAATATTCCACATGGGAGGATGAGAATTTTATACAGAAGCATCCAGAACTACTCAAGCATTGAGTACAACACATTTTGAAGGAGAGGGGCATGTCACGTCCCTATAATACTAGTGTTATTGTTATTAGTGCAACACCCTTAATGTATTATTGTTCCCATATAGTCCCCATGTTGTTATTATTATGCTCCATAGAAGCCCACTATTGTTATTGTTGTGCCCCTACAATATTATTGTTATGTAGGCTCTGATTGTATTAGGACCCCTTAGACTCCTATATATAGAAAGGAGGCCTTGTCATTAGTATCATCCAGGAATTATTCATTTGTCTAATTTAAAGGAGGTTTCCCCCTCAAATATGTTGATTTTGAAGTCGTTGATCTATCTTTTCTATCTTTTTGTGAGCTGGTTTCATAACATTTGGTATGAGAGCATTGGAATCTAGGGTTTCACTGCTCCAAAGAAGGCATCATGGAAGTTTCACTATAACTCTTTCTCTATGAAGTTTCAGAAAATAAAAAACAAAACCCCTTTGATTTGAAATCGTTCTAAAATTTGAGTCTGAATTTCAGATTTGTTATCACTATATTTTGTGAGATATGATCTGCGGAAGTTAGGGTTTTTGCAAGCTCGAAAATTCCATCACAAACAGGTCATCGTGGAATTTTCACTATATTTATTTTTATACGAAGTTTCTAACGATGAAATTAAAACCAATTTGAGCCGAAATCATGACGAAGTGCATGCCTGAATTTCACATCTTGATTCGCTATACGTTTGGAGATATGATCCAAGGAAGTTAGATTTTTTGCAAGCTCCTGATTTACATCTTAAACATGTGACCTTGGGAAAATCATCATAACTTTTGCTCTGAGCATTGGATTGAAATTTCATAAGAAGTTAAAAAAAATAGGATGGACTGTAGTTTTCTATGTATCGATTCCAGATCTAAAGGTCGAAATAGTGACACGTGGCAGGTCGTACAATTTCACTATACTAAACAAGTCTATAATCAGGTCATTGTAGGAGATTTGGCATATTCTTTATTGAAGAATACAATATTTATCAGACTGGTGGCGTTAGAAAGAGGACTCAGAGGGCTACCAAGGGCATAAATTGTAGAACTTGAATATATGAAATTATAGAGCTAAATTCATTTAAATATCGAGCTCCTAAAAGGAAGAAACATAATGACTTGAATCAAGAAAATAGAAACACCTAGTAAGCAAAGTTGGATAGATGATTTCAATAATGTGATTGAAGCTAAGATAAATAGTTTTATATGTGCCATGGAAGCTAATATCGATGGTATGGAAGCAGGTTTTAATAAAGGCATGGAATATTTGAAGAAATACATGGAAGGTTTGAAGGAAGGTGGGACAAAGCTGCTACAAGAAATGCCCCCTAATGATCAAAAGGTAGTAGAGGAAACTCATGATGAGAAAAAATAAATGTTAATCATGATTTCATAGAATCTAACATTGAATTGAAGACCCGCCATATTCCAAATATATATATGAGGAAATTTGATGGCAAGGATCCAGTAACTTGGATAATATAGATGGAGCAATATTTTGATCTACATGATGTGCAACTACCACAAGAGGTACGTACTGCATCTTTATATTTAGAACCAAATTAGTTTGTATGGTATAGAGGGGTTTTTTCTCGTAAACAACTTGTCACCTAGTTAATTTTCATGGAGGAAATGATAGCTCATTATGAGGATACACAGAGCAACACCTTCTTTAGCCAATTGATAAATCTCAAACAAAAGGGTTCAATGGCATAGCACATTGATGACTTCCAAAAATTGAATATAAGTGTAAATGATATTCCAGAGAAGGATAGGATTAAACTCTTGACAAGGACTTTAAATGATAACATCCAAAATGAGGTTCATCTTTGGGAACCTGATTCATTAGAGAAGGCATACAGGTTGGCATGAAAAATTGAAAGAAAAATTATGGCAACAAGGAAGCCTATCACTCATAACTATAAATATGGAAGTGTTGTTGCTCCTAGCCTTTCACCACCTACAATGTTGACACCACAACAATTGGAAGAAAAAATAGCAAAAGGGCTTTATTACAATTGTGATAGAAAATACACTAAATATCATAAGTGTGTTGAGAAGAAATTAGTTTACATAGATGGGGAAGAGGAGCAATAAAAGTAACAAGAAATATCAAAGGAAGAGGATAGACACTAGGAATCAATCCCAGAGAAAGAAGAAATGAATATGACCATATCTTGTACTGCATTAATAGGAATTACCACTCCTCAAACTCTCAAGATAGAAGGGCATATCAAGAAGAAAAATGGAATAGTCTTGACTGATTCGGGTAGTGCCCATAATTTTATTCATTGTAACATAGCCAAGGAATTGAATTGCTTCCTATATCCATCACCAAAGTGTCAAGTAATGGTTGCAAATGGAGGAACCATAAATTTCTCTGGAAAGTTCCATAATAGCAAGCTATCCATGGGATAATATGTCTTGAATAAGCCAATTCTTTCCATTCTAATGGGTGGTGTAGATGTTGTACTAGGCGTCCAATGGCTACAATGTTTTGGTACGATAGATTTTAATTTTCAAGAACTTTTCTGGAAAAAAATTTGGGAAGGAAAGGAAGTTGATTTAAGGGGTATCACAGGGAAACCAGGAAATATAATCAGCTCTAATATCATGAAAAATCTTGTAAAGAAAGAACAACAGGGAGTAATTGCACAATTATGTTCACTAGAGTTTCCCACATCGAAATCAACTTTTACTCTAGATCTCAAAAAAAAATTGGGCAATCATTCCGAGGTATTTGAGACTCCCAAAGGCCACCCACCTATTCGTGATCATGATCATGCTATTCATTTGATTCCAGTAAGTATTACCCTAAACATCAGGCATTACAGATATCCATATGCCCAAAAGAGTGAAATTGAATGTATGGTTGTAGAAATGCTAGAGGTTGGTATAATTCAACCTAGTCAAAGTTCTTTCTTTGCTCTAGTGGTATTGGTACACAAAAACAATAGATCATGGTACATGTGTCCGGATTCTAGGGAGATCAAAAAGCTTACTATTAAAAATAAATTTCCCATTCCTGGCATTGATGAATTATTTGATGAATTACATGGATTAATTCACTTCACCAAGTTGGATCTACATTCATGATATCATCAAATCAAAATGAAGGCTAAAGACAATCCAAAAATGACATTTAGAACTCATGAGCATCATTATGAATTTTTGGTCATTCCTTTTGGCCTTACTAATGCACCTTATACATTTCAAGGTTTGATGAATTCCATTTTCAAACACTTTCTTAGAATAATTTTCTTAGTATTTTTTGATGATATTCTAATCTACAACAAGTCTTGGAAGGACCATGTTCAACATGTTGACAGGGTGCTCAAACTATTGGAGGATAAACAATTATATGGAAAAAGCTCCAAATGTTTCTTTGTAGTACAAAAGGTGGAATATTTGGGCACTCAGTTAGCTTATAGCTCATCTTATCATCCTCAATCTGATGGAAAACTGAGAAAGTGAACAAATGTTTGGAAGGATATCTTCGTTTCTTTATACCTGATAAACAAACACAATGGGTCAAGTGTTTGCCTCTGGCTAAATCGTGGTATAACACTTCCTTCCATACTGCAGCAAAAATGACCCCATTTAAGGCACTTTATGGATATCATCCACTGTCCATCACATCATACTTAAAACAAAATTCTAAAGTTCAAGCAGTGGAAGATGACATCAAGCAACAACAAGTTCTCAAAATCTTAAAGGATAACCTCACTTTGGTGCAAAATAGAATGAAACAACAAGCAGATCAACATCACAGCGAAACAATTTTTGATGTAGGTGACTAGGTATTTCTATGACTACAATAATACAAACAAATGTCCCTCAAGAAAGCTACAAAGGATAATAATTATCACCAAATTATTATGGTCCGTACAAGGTGTTACAAAAGATTGGTACTCTGGCATACAAATTCGAGCTTCCTGCATCTTCTCGAGTGCACCTAGTTTTCCATGTTTCATGTTTAAAGAAGGTTATAGGTGAGAAAACCCCGGTTCAAACAATATTGCCAGAACTTTACAAGGAAGGAAAAATCATATTAGAACCAGAAGCAATCACAAAAACAAGAAATCAATAGCTATGAAATCGATCAATTTTATAGTATCTCATTAAGGGGAAGAACTTACCCACTGAAGATTCCACATGGGAGGATGAGAATTTTATACAGAAGCATCCAAAACTACTCAAGCATTTAGGACAACACTTTTTGAAGGAGAGGGGCATGTTAGATCCCTATACTATTAGTGTAACCCCTTATTATTATTAGGGAAACCCCCTTAATGTATTATTATGCCCATATAGTCCCCATGTTGTTATTATTATGCTCCATAGAAACCCACTATTGTTATTGTTGTGCCCCTACAACATTATTGTTATGTAGGCTCTATTTGTATTGGGACCCCTTAGACTCCTATATATAGAAAGGAGGTCTTCTCATTTATATCATCCAATAATTATTCATTTGTGTAATGTAAAGGAAGTTGCCCCCTCGAAGAGGCTAATTTTCAATACGTTGATCTATCTTTTACATCTTTTTGTGGCGTGATTTCATAACATCATCGCTACCATCCTTACAGGAGGCTTGATAGGGGATATTTTTCAGATGAGTTCAATAAAGAAAAGTTACCTACATTTCATGGATAAATGAATAAGTCACAGGATGTAGAATCTTGGTTGCTTGGAAAAAATAACTTTTTTTCAGATTGCATGATTATTCAGAGAACATAAAAGCTAAAATAGTTATGTTCAGCCTTAAAGGTAAAGAAAATGTTTGGTGGGAATATGTGAAGAATGTTAGAGGAATTTTGTAAGAGGAGTTGACATAGAGGTAGTTTGAAAGACTTTCCAAGAGGAATTATCTATCTAAGAGATACTATAATTACAGAGCAAAGGAGTTATATGAATTGAAGATGAGGTATACGAATAATGAGGTGTATACTAGTAGATTCTTGGGTTTGTTGAGGTATGTGCATTATCTTAAGGAGTAGAAAGTGAATATTCAGAGATTCATTAGTGGGTTTCTAATAGTGCTTAAAGAAAATATTGAGTTTGATGAGCCTAGATCATTGGAGGAACCCATCATAAATTTGAAACACTGTTATGGGCAATCAAATCATAATACAGAGTCTCAAAAAGGTTAGAAAGGGAAATACAAAGCTAAGGGAAAGTAGCCACCAAAGTGAACAAGACCCTAGGATGTAGGTGAGAAAGATAATTATGTTCCTTACAATAATTTTAATTTAGCTGGACAAGGACATGGGTCACAACTTGGAGGGAAGCAAAATAAAGGTGATGTTAAGGGACAATTGGAGTATTGGATATGTGGAAAGGAGCATCTCAAGAAGTATTTCCTGTCGTATCATGTTGTTATGCCTTAGACCTAAAGTACACAGGAAGCATAGATAGTTGGGGTTGTTGGGTAGAGCATTCCTTGGATCTATGCAGCGTTGGATAATAGGCATGCAGATCACCGTGCATCTATTATTGATATGGACAGTAAGATTTGTGATCAAGATGTTTCTATTTTGATTGAATCTAGATCTAATTATAGTTATGTTAATCCTAACTTTGAGGATAAGTGTTGTTTGAATAAAGAAGTACATGCAAAATCTTGGTTAGTGCAGTTGATTATAGGTACTAAGAAGAGAGTTCACCATTGGGCAAGAGCTTGTGAATTTGAGCTGAATTGTATGCCTACATCAACCCATCTAAATGTACTTCCTCTAGCATTATACAATATACTTTTGTGTATGGATTGGTTGTACCTTCACAAGACCAAAGTAGATTGTTATGACAAGTCCATTGAATGCTTAGATGAAAATGTAGAACAAAGGATCTTGCAGGGTAAGAAGAAGGCTACATTAATTAGAATGGTTATATCTATGTAGGTGAAGCACAATCGTAGGAAAGGGTGTGTGTTATTTGCAATACATATTTCCAATGGTAAAGGTAAGGATGATGAGGATGTCAAAGTATTGAAGAAGTGTCTTGACTTGAAGCAGTTTCAGGATGTATTCACAATAGAGATTTCAGATTTGTCACCTCACATGGAAGTGGACTGTTTTATTAAGTTGGTACTAGGAGTAGAACCAAAATCAAAGGTATTGTACACGATGATCACTCTAGAGTTAGTGGAATTGAAGTTGCAGTTGAAGGAAATTCTTGACAAAGGATAAATTAGTCCAAGTGTATTGTCGTGGGGTGCACTAGTATTGTTTATGAAGAAGAAGGATGGTACTCTTAGGTTGTGCATTGATTACAGGAAGTTGAATAAGGTAACCATCAAGAATAGGTATCCATTGTCGAGGATTGATGACTTGTTTGACCAGCAGAAGGGAGCAGTGATGTTCTCGAACATTGATTTGAGATCAGGATAAAATTAGGTACACATTAAAGAAGTGGACATCTACAAGACTACTTTCCAAATTGGGTATGAGAATTATGAGTTTGTTGTAGTTCCATTTGGTATGACTAATGCTCCATCTAATTTCACTTGCATGATGAATGGTGTGTTGGGTCCACATCCGAACAATTTTGTTGTGTATTCATTGATGACACCTTGATATATTCTAAGAATGAGGAAGAGAATTCCAAACACTTAGTGTCAATATTGAGATTGCTAAGAGAGAATCAGTTGTGTGCCAAGTTTAGTAGATGCATTTTCTTTCAAACAAAGGTACATTACTTGGGACATGTGGCTTCTAAGGAAGGCATATCAGTGGATACGTAAAATATCAAAGCTATTGTGGAATGGGAAACTCCTAGGAATGTGGATGAGGCTAGATCTTTCTTGGGATTGACATGTTACTATAGGAGTTTCATCAAGAACTTCTCATGGATTGCCTATACTATCACATCATTCTAGTGATAAGGGAAGAAACTTGAATGGACAAAAGAATAAGCAGTTGAAATAATTGTTGACAAATGCTCAAGTTCTTAAGATTGCAGACCTGGATAAAGAGTTCGTGTTGTGTACAAATGCCTACAAGAGAGGACTTCATGGATTATTGAAGTAGGAGGGACAAGTGGTATGTTTCTGAATCAATGAAATTGAATGAGCACGAGCATAATTATGTGACACATGATATTGAGTTGGATGTGATCATCCATGCATTGAATATGTGGCAGCACTATCTTCTTGGTAGGAGATTTATACATATGAGTGATCATAGTGGATTGAGATACTTGTTTGACCAACTGAATCTAAATTCCAGGCAAGGTAGATGGTTGGTGACGATCGGTGAGTTTGACTTCGAGATTAGGTACATCAATGGTAAGGATAACAGGGTTGTAGATGCTCTTAATAGGAAGATAAAGGTAAAATACATTACAACTATGATTTCTTATGGGACATATTTATAGGATTGGATATTATAGGAAGGACAACATGATGATAGGTGCAGGGAGCTTAGACATAGGTTACAGTAGCAGAGTATAGGAGATCAGGATGTGGACTATCATCTAAGAGTGGATGGTTTGGTAACATTTAGGGATAACATCTATTTTCCAGACAACAGTGAGCTCAAGAAGGTTATCTTTAGATAATTTCATGCTAAGTCGTATTCAACCCATTTGTGATATCAAAAGACATTGACAACGAAGAAGAAGTAATGCTATTGGATGAATCTAAAGAAAGAAGTGGTAGGGTTTGTTGCTAGATGTTTGGATTGTCAATAGGTAAAAGCATATTTTAAGCATTCAAGTGGTATGCTACAACTAATTCCAATTCCATAGTGGAAATGGGAGGTCATTTCCATGGATTTCATTATATGTTTATTGACGACATCTAGACAACATGATTCTATTATGGTTGTGGTTGAAAAGTTGAAAAAGGTTTCACACTTCATTATGGTGAAGTCTACTTATTCATCTAGTGATGTAGCATAGGTTTTCATCAACGCGATAGTGAGGTTGCATGGTGTTCTGAAGAATATTGTGTCATTTAGGAATGATAAGTTCACTTCTAGGTTCTGGAAAGAGTTATTTGTAGGATTTGGTACATAGCTAGCCTCTAGCATAGCGTATCATCTACAGATAGATGGACAAACAAAGAGGTTCAATATGATTTTAGAGGACATGTTGAGAATGCATTTTATGCACCAATAGCTGAAGTGGGGAGAGTGTCTACCATTGGTTGAGTTTTCTTACAAAAATGGGTATCAAGAGAAACTAAGGATGATTATATTTAAGGCACACTATGGGAATGGTTGTAATACTCTTATCAGTTGGAGTGATTCAGTGAATATGGAATTTGGTCTGTATATTCATAATGATACTACGAGTGCTCTATGACGTCCTCAAGGTATTTTCTTAGATACTACTATACAATTACAACCTATATTTGTCCAATGGATACAAAATAAGTTGCCAAAGATGGAATATGAAATGAAAGTCATCGAGAAGAATCTAAAGGTTGTACATCATAGGCAGAAAATATATGCAGATCAACATAGGGAATTTAAGGAGTTTCAGGTTGGGAACATGTGCATTTTTGCATCAAGACCAAGAAGAGCTAATTGAGTATTAGGTCATGTGTGAAGCAGAAGCCTCAGTATTGCGGGCCTTTTCAGATCCTTGAGAGGATTGGACTAATGGCCTACAAACTTGCACTGCCTCTGACAGTGAAAGTTCGTGATGCTTTCAATGTTTCATTACTTAAAATATATGTCAAGGATGTTGATCATGTTATTGATTTATTTGTATTGTAGGTATAACCAAAAGGAGTATTCTAGCCAGAAAATTGGTGCATTTTGCAAAGAAACATGCTCATGCTCTAGAACTGAGCAATCGAGTAGGTTAAAGTGCAGTGGAATAACTTTGGGCATGATGATGCTACATGGGAGATGGTTGATCAGATGCAGGATATGTATCCTTGATTTTTTTCTGGTTGAGGAAAATAATTTTGGGTATATGTATATATGTATATGGATGTAAATATTGTAATGATTTGTGTTATAAAGCTCCAATAAGCGATATGGTTGTAATGTTGTTACATTTTTCATGTTGGTTTTATTTTTAGCAGGTTGTTCATTGTAAATACTGCAACGAGCTAAGTTATAAAGCTCCATGGGCAATATGTTTTTCTTTTCAATAGTCTTGATGGTTGTAGGTTTTATTAAACATCGAGGGCAGTGTTCCCCTAAGGGGGGATCTATAACAACTCCGAGATAAAAGTCCACGTAAGAAAAGTTAATAGAGGAAAAATAAGACCAAGGTCATGGGACATGCATTCCAAGCTAAATTTTGGGGAAAACATCCTAGTGGGCATTCAATTGGTTTATTATCGCCAAGGGAAAGTGGAAAAGGAAATGGAAAATACTTTGAAAAGGAAAGAGGCATTTATTGGAATTTTATTTATGAAATAAAGAAAATTAGGAGAAAATGAAGGTGAAAGGTCACATGTTGCATGTGAGGAGGAAATTGAAGGAAAATAATGGAAATTGAAGAAAATAGAGGCCTCATTAATAAAAATGCTTATGAGGATCAATTCAAAACCTTTTTTCATTTTAGTTTTGGAGATCTCTCTCTAATCTCTCATACTCTTGCACACTTATTGTATTCTTGGAGCACTCTAGCATTGGAGAAAGGAAGGTAAAGGAAGGACAAGGAAGAAAAGGGAAGAAAAGATCAAGAAAGGAACAATTGGATCAAACGGCTACAGTGCGATTACTTGCAAGTATCGAGTTGCATGAATGATTTCCTTTACAGTTCTGGAATGCATTGTACATGCATGTGTGTATTTGGTTTTGTTGTTGTCATCAACATGGACTTTTATATGTATGACAGTGGTTTTAGCCTTTACTTGTCATTTCTGGATAGCCATGGTGTGATGGGCTTCTTTACCTAGTTAAGCTAGATCTTTAGATGGTTTCGAAACTGAGTGATGCGGTCTCAAGAAAATTCCCAAAGTCCTGGAATCCATTAACTAGTAATGGTGGGACACACGGTAAATTCTAAGGGTGGAGATGGGAAATATCCTCACAATTTAGTTGCAGAGATCCAGAGGCATCCATGCTTGTTTATGGCCCATTGATCGCTTGACCGGTATGTGGAGGGATTGCGGTAAAGCCTGTAGTGTATGTTTCTTTGTTTGGGCCTAGGAATCCCTTGACCAGTAATGGTAGGATACACGATAAAGCCTGGTTGTATAGAGGGTTTTATGCCTAGGAGTTCCTTGACTGATAATGGAGGGATACACGGTAATGACCGAGAATCCTTAGGTTGGTTTTGTTGTGAGTCCCACATTCATGTTGGAATATGGCATGGGAGCGATTGGCTGAAAGAAATATTTTTTTCAACGCAATCTATGGTTAGGCGGTACAAGGAAGTCCCTAACTTGGTTGGATTTTTCATATGTTAATAAGAGCTCTTTTCCTCTTGTATTTCATGAGTATTTATACTTGTTATTATGTGTCTTTAATGTTTTTTCTATCATTTCTATTATTCTGGTTAATATTGGTTATAACCATGGTTAATGAAAAGCTTCAGTTATGTCTCTCATCATGTTTTGTTTATTAAATAAAATTCTAATAATGTATGACCTAATAGATGATAATGCAGTTATTGTGAGAGGGCATCATACCTTCTTGACGAATCTCAGATAAGTATGAGGCCCCTATGTTTAGATGTGTTTTTATGACTTGTAATTACGTGTTCATGATGTGTTTGACGAAATTCCTATCATGGTTAGGATGATTAAGGTCAAGACCTTGTTCAAGCCTTTCATTATAGGCCTTTTCTTCTTGTTATTTAACATTTCTGATAATTTCATGAAGTTCTAGGCAGAGGCTTGAGTCATGGTAGCCCTAAAAAAGTAGCTTAGGTTTTGGGGTTATTGGCATAGAACTTCCTGAAAAAGAATGCATTTTCATGTAGGCCTTGTTATGGGAGAAACTTGAGGGTTTCATTCACATGGAGGGCTTGTCATGGGAGTGACTAGATGTCTAGTTCAGTTAAAAATCTAGCTAACTCAAGGGTTGGACACTTGGAGTGGTTGGTTAACCGTTGGGCGTCCTGTAGCTCATGAGGAAGGTCAGTTTTGTTTTTGGTGTGTTGATTCCACTTCCTTAAATATACAATGGGAGTTGAATCATATCATAGAACTCTTTCTCACATGTTTACCTTGGTGGACCAGTTAGCTTTGGTAAATGTTGTTGAAAATGGCATCAAGAAAGGTTCTAATTTAATTTTCCCATGAATTAAATTAGAAGAAAATTGAATTTCCATATCACATAAGAACTTGTATGAGTTAACTAAGTTAATTTGACTTAGTTGGTTTAGTTAATTCAAGTTGAGAGTCTAACTTGAGTCATGTAGAATGGCACCTACTTTATAGGATCCCTAGTTGAGTTTATTTTGAGTTGTAATTAATTAATTCAGTTTAACTAAGTTAAATTCTATTAAACTAGTTCGAACTGTTAGAGGAACTAGTAGGAGGTCAGAAAATGGGGTGTTACTTCACGTGTTCAACCAATTAACTAATGTTTCAGTCATAAATAACTCATGCATGCCAAATTTGAGAGTTATCCAGTTGAGATTGGAGTTCAAGGGAACAATACTATCAGTTGTATAATTATCTGAATTGTATAGGTGGTGCATGCAATCAGAAGAAGGCCAATGATGTATTGCGTATTTGTGGATAAGGAATTTACATAATTAATAGGGGCTAATTCCCAAGGAAAAAACATAGGGAAATAGGAACTTGGGCAAGCAAAAAGTTGGTTAAGTATTGGCCTAGGCTTGTCTAGGAAGCAGTGAGACAGATAGAGATAGTGCACAGGTTGCTTGAGCTTGAGAAAAGCATTGTAATATTCTCATATTATCTGATTAATGCAATATATAGATAGCAGGGGTTTTTAGAAATGGCTTTCCTCAAGAAATCATTTTTTAATGTGTTTATTGAATTCTTTCTCTTTTATGCTTTGTGATTTCACAATCATTTATTGTTTTTGCAATTGGTAGAGCAAATTAAAGTCTATTGTTTTAGTAAATTACAATTAAGAGTTTGAATCTACAAGGAATTTCTACGTGGTATCAGATCTGAAATCACCATAGAAGATGTTAACACCCAGGTTGTTCTCTTTGACTCCTAAGAGAATACGGCCGGGGTAACCACTAACCAATCTTTGGGCTGCAGTTTCTAGCCTAACTGCAGTCAGAGAGGGCTCTCTCTATGAGGTTTTGACACTGCTTTCAGTGAAGGTTTTAGGCTAGTTATGGGGTGAATATTTTGTTTGTTTTTGTGTTTGGTTGGGAGGATGTTTCTGTTCCTTTAAAGTATATCAGCAGGTGCAGTTAATCCATTGGGCAATGGGGTCTGGGACAGTTTTCTCTTGAAATCTTGTTTTTTGGTGAGTGGGTAAGATACAGGGCTTGTGTGCATTGCATGAAACAACTGTAAATAAAGAGAGCGAAGTGAATACAACTAGTAATGAGCAGTTAAGATTTCCTTACTAAGCTGTATGTTTGTGAAAGAAGACCTGTTATTTAGGAGCAATTACTTGAATTCCTGAAACAACAATACACAGTGATGATATGGTTTTAAAGGTAGCAGTTAAGAATTACTCTTTAAATCCCTTATCAGAAGAAAACATATGAGATAGACTTGATTGAGCTCAGGGTAGCCAGTGACTATGTCCCGAGACTATTCTTTTTCCTTACTATCTAGAGGTCAAACGTACAGGAAATATGAGAAACATGTGGAATACAGGAAACACAGACAAGATAAAGAGTCATGAGGAAAACTTATTTGAACCACGTAATGCACAAGAATCTTGCTACTTTGAGCCACACACCATCAAGAGATCAACAGACAAACGCCTTTGAAGAAATCCCACTGCCTTTGTATTAAGCTGTCTGAAAGTTTACAATATCAGAGTTACAGAGAAGATATCAGGAGTATTTCTTCCATCCGGAGTCCAACCCCTCTAAACAAACGCGAGGGGGAATATATAGAAGTTTGCATACAAAAATATCTCAGGAATGAGGTCATCTGAGAGGAAAATATCTCTTACACTTGTATAGATAAAGCAGATGAGAAGTTATTACAAGTATAAATGATAGTAAAAGCCTTTAACTGCTGTCAGGATAGCCTTTTGCCCTTTGAGTACTGCGGACTTAACTGCGCTGCTTTTTCATAAATGAAGCGTTGAAGTGCTCTGTTACTTCTGATTTTCTGTATCTTTCTTGACTCTGCCACCTGTACCTGCTGATGTTGCTGCTGATGCCGAGTACCTGTACTGAGTTGGCTCAGTGTCTTTATGCTGGCTGACATGGCTTTGTCCACCTGTAGATGCAATGTAGACTGTACTGCTGCAAAACGTTTGCCTGCTCAGCCTTGGTTCAAAAGTAGTTGTATCAAATCCTGCCAAGTGTTTGGAGGAGGAAGCTGGTGCCTCAAAATCGACCCTATGGTCTCATCAGCTTCTGTGTACTTATAGAAATCGGGAGGTTTATCAAATAAATGTGCTACCTCATTTTTAATAAAAAACAAATTATCTAATTTATTAAAAAGTGCCTGTCCTGTTAATGGGCCTGCAGTAGATGACCCAGGAGCCTCAGCACTCTGCATGGCTGAAAAAGTGCTTATTCTTTTGATGTACTTCTCATAAGAGAGAAGCTTTCCTGATTCTTCCAAGCTGGGGAGCCCTCTGTCCTGCAGGGCTGTAAACCTGTTCTGGAACTTGTGTATATCTGCTTGCATATCATGGACCTTTCTGTCCAAGTTCTGAATTAGGTTTCTCATTGTTGTGGTCCTTTTGATTAAGGAAATGGTTTCAGTCCTGTTAGAAATTCCCATTTTTATTAGCTGAGAAGCATTCCTGTAGTTGAGGACTTCAATCATCTTGGGGGCAAGGTCAGCCATGTCTCCTAGAGCATTTCTTGCTCTATACAATTCTTTCTTTGCCTTGCCAATTAGTCCTATCTGCTCATATATAGCATCAATGTACTCCCATTGGTTGGTGATTGCTTGTCCAATGGCAGTCCATATCACCTGCTTGATTTCTGCTGTCACTTTATCAAAACTGAGCTGCTTTTCCAGCTCTGTGATTGTCTTCCTTAGGGATTTTACTTCCCTCTCCCTTTCAGCCACGTTTTGCTTAGATTTGTCATATTTCTCTTCTAACTTGGCTAAGCTTTCTTTGGCTTTGTTGAGGTCTGTCATCTGAGCCTCCAGCACCTGAATTTCTTGTCTTAATTTCTGCATATCCAGGCTCTCGGCCTGCTCTTTTGGTGGTGCTTCAGTGGATGGCTCTGTTGTAGCTACTTCCGTTGTGGCTGGAGTTGTTGTAGCTGGAACTGTTTCTGCTGCCTGCTTTGGAGGGATGTCTTGTTTAGGGGTCTCCTCTAGGTTTATTACCTCTGTGGGTGCTTTAGAAGACTGTCCTTGTTCTCCCCTCTGTATAGCTGCTTCTAAGGTATTCTCAGTATCTTGCAGCTTTTGTTGGGTCTCCACCAGTCCCTTGTACAAGTTCATCAGCAGGGCAGTGATATCCTTGTCTCTTCTTTGTTGGGCTACTTCATCTGTCTGCGGATGTATGGTTGGTGGGATTTTCATCTTCTTTTTGATGGCAGCTACATCTACATCCCTCAGTTTAAGGACCTCCTGAATGGCCTTAACATCATTGGGATCATGCCCGAATTCTATGATAATGTCCTCCAGGGCCTTGATTCTATTGTCTTTGGCTTGAGAGGATGCCCTCTCCAACTCAAGCTGCGATGCTGTGTTGTTTAAGCTGTTCTGCAGTCTATAATTCACCAAGGTCTTGTCTGCCAAGGTGGCATAGACCATCTCACCCGTTTGTTTATGAAGCTCAATCTGGTCAATCGGGTGGATGTCTCTTGCAAGGACCTCTAGATTTGTCCTTATGTAGTCTGCAGTTGATTGAGGTTGCTGCTCTGTTGGAGTAAAATGACTCATAGTCAATTTAGCCTCATGTACATCATAGGCAGCCATAAGCCTCTGTTGATTTGAGGGAGCCATGTTCAGTAGATAGTTGTATAACTTGATTTTTAGTGGCTCACTCCTCCTCTTAGCATCCTTGAAGAAGTCTTTGATGCCTGCAGTTTTGCTTCTATCCTGCCCTGAGGAGCTGACCTCCCCCAGTGCTGTTCTGTCCTGTTCTTGGTGCATTGAGCTGGCAGAGGCCTCAAAGCTATGCATTTCCTCTTCTCCAAAGGGATTTAGCCTTTGCCTTTTCTCTGAACCTTCTGTGAGAGGGGTCTCCCTCTCCCTTTTCCTACTGATGTCCTCCCTTAGAGGGGTTTGGAGGACTGAAGGATCGACCCTAGAATCTTGTCTAGGAGGTGCCATGCTGGTTGTTTTCTCTTGGGTGGCTGCCTGGCCTTCTCCTTTTTGCTGTTCCTGATCCTGTTGATCAGTTTCTTGCTGATTTTGTTGCTGCTGCTCCTGCTGGCCCTGTTGGCCCTCTTGCTGCTGCTCCTGCTGGCCCTGTTGGCCCTCTGTTTCTTCCATTACTTTGCCCTTTCCTTTGTCCTGCCCTTGCTTTGAAGTTTGTGCTGCCCCTTCTTGTGTTGCAGTTGAGGATGCTGGCACTGTTGTCTGAGGACTGGGTAAGGTAGGCACCTGAGAAGGACACTCCAAGTCAGCCATTTTCAATAAATGTCTCCTAGCCCTGTCATTTAGTTCTTCTTGGGTTAGGGGCTCTATCAAGGTGTTTTTCTGCCATTTTGGCTGGTTTGCATGTCTTGTTATGAGGATCATGTTATGATGCTCATAACCGGAGAGTTTGTATTTCAACCTCCTCTTGGATATGAAACCATTGGGGTCATATGGCTTCCACAGGAAGCTTTGTGTTAGGCCCAGGCCTTCCAACATTCTCTCTGCTTCCTTCCATCCTTCTCTTCTGTTTAACACAATATGCCCGAGCTGGTTTTTCACTTTAAGTTGGGCCTTCTTGCCCCTTCCTGAAAAATGGACCATATCAACATAGGCAAACTGTCTGAAATACTCCAGGGCAAAGAGCCTCATAGGCACAAACCTGGGTAGCCTAAATGGTGTTAGCTCACACCCATACATTCTGATTACAGTGTGATGCTGGTAAAAATACCAGTCCCCTATGCTGTAAGCAGTGGATAGTTGCAATATCCTCTTCATTTCCTCAGTGAGTCTTGGAGGAGATTCTTTCAAAAGCAGGGACATGGCTGGATGGATGAATGAGTCTATAAACTCACAGTATGTGTAGGGTGAGCCTTTATGGAAGATGGAGCTCCAGTATACAACCGATCTTGGATTACCTGCTGCATCGGTTCTTTTCATTTCAAAGGAGAATTTTTCATATTGGTGATATAGCATGAGATGATAAATATATGAGGAGTATCTGAACATCCTCTCTCTAGGCAAGTGCAGGAACTGCTCATGAATTTTGTCTGAGATATATGTGGCATAGTTGTAGCAGATGGGGGCCCTCCCAGGGACAAACCTTAACATCATAACCAGCACAGTTTCTTCTATATATTCCGTTGATTTGTATCCTAGAACTGAGCTCACCATATGGGCCAGGTCTAGCCCAAGTTGGTTCAGGTATCCATCAAAGATAGGAGGATGCAATATTGTGTCTGATTTGCTAACAAATAGTTGGTTGAACCTCAGGATCTCTGCCTCTGTAAGTGTCTTGTTCCCTTGGTTGATTAAGTCCAGCAGGGATAAGGGAACCATTGTCTTGTTAGTTTTGAACTGAACCATGTCCCTGATGGCCTGAGGGGTGGTATAGAATACAACTTCACCCTTGTAATTGACTACAGCCCTCTGTGATGGCTCATATTGACTAGCACAAAGATAGATAAGATCAGGAAATTGTCTGCATGAAGGCATTTTAAAAGTTGGCAGAGCAGACTCCCAGATGCCCAGGATATCTGTTCCATCTCTGTGTTTGGCCCTGAACTCGTTCAAAAATTGAAGATGAGGGGTGGTCCTTTCCCTGGAGTTTTCTGAGATCTGATAATCCAGATCTGCCAGGTCCTGCCAGTCCTGCTCTCTCTGAGGAGCATTGAGAGGAGTGACATTGAGTATTTCGGGGGTCTCCATGTTTTATATGTAGTGCCGCTTTAAAACAGTGAATTCTGATGGGGACCAAGTTTGACAGGGTTGGTGAATTGTCAGGATGACAATGCTGGGCCTTTTGGAAGGGTTCTGAGTAGCAGGAAGACCTCCTTTATCAGTTTCGGGAGTTATACGGGAGACCGCGATTGCGCGACTCAGGGTAGGTTTTTAGCAGAAAATGCAGTTTCCCGAGGTTTTCACCGTTAAGTTTCAGCTCTGAATGGTCAAATTGGGCAGAGTGTAGTTGGTTTGCCGGTGGAAATTTTGAATTCAATGGTTTTTAATGGTGGTTTTTACAGCAAATTCATGAAAAACCAGTTCACAGGAGGACGAGGCCGAAATACCTGGTAAACAGAGGTCTGGACTGAAGAATGCAGCTGGTTTAGCACGTCGGGTGCGTCGAGAATGGTTGCAGGTTGGCTGGTGGCTTGGCGTCGTAAATTTGCATGCAGAGGGCTTCAACAGTGTTTTCAGAAAAATACGAAAAATGGTGAAAATTGACAAAAATATGGCTTTTTGGCCTTTTTGGCGCGCTTTATGGATGACTTCAGCATGACGTCATCATGGGGGCCCGGGTTGGGTGACGTCATCATGACGTCACTGGGTGACGTGGCGGTCAACGGTAGGTCCACGGGGGCGGTGAGGTGGCAGCCAGGTGGACGAATAGGAGCGAGGCGGGAGGAACTGGCGGTGACGTGCATGGCATCGGGGCGCAGACGTGGGCGGGACAGGTGTCGCAATATCGGAAGCGGCCCTGTACGTTGAACGGACTGTCAGGCGACGCTTCGATGCAATCATATGATGACGCGTGCCCCTGTGCTGATGCTGGCCTGACGTAAGCGTCTGACAGATATCGGAAGGTATCTGTCAGACACGTAAGGCCTTCCGATATGCATAATGGCCGTGGATCTGGAGGCGGGCGATCGGACGGTCGTCGGGCGCCCAACTTGTGCAAACGGTAGCAGCGGCTTTGGTTAACGTGCGGACGTCGGGATTGCCCGAAATCAACCTCTGCCGTAGATCTGGATCAGGCGCGATCGGACGGTGGTCGGGCGGGCAACCTGCACGACCTGTAATGCTCCTGGGCGGGCAATAAACAAATGTTTTTCTTTGTAAAACGTGTTTAATCGGCCAACCTTAGAAAATATGCCATTTCGGGTTTATTATATGGTTTTGGACATAAATATTTCGGAAGGCGGAAACTTTGGAAAAAGGGGGCTTAAACAGGATTTATGCAATATGAACAGGTGAATAACCCCCGACCTTAGGATAAAGCAGGGAAGGGTGATTTTATAAGGTTTTCCGCTCCTTGGAGTAATTTTTATGGGTTTTTGAAGGTTTTTCAATGTTTTTTCAAGGTTTTTCAAGGTAAAATGGCCCTTTGGGTAGGGAAACTGGTTTGAGGTGGAGCCAAAGGTGAGTCATGGGTTCTTGACCTTGACCAGGTGTCAATTCAAGTCCCAAGGAGAGAATATTACGGCTATAGTGCCAGGGAGGGGATATTTATGCATTGTGGGGTTTATACACCATGGTGTTTATAATAATAGGGATAAAGGGGTATAGGGGGCTAGAATAGTAGAGTTAGCTGTTAATATGGAGGAAACATGGGTGAGGGCTGATTCAACAAAGTTTTCTCTGAAAATAACTTGTAATCAAGAGTAGATGAAAATGAAAATATTTTTGCACAAGAAATGTGGCTTCTCAAGGCTATAAGAATGTAAAACATTTGAATTTCTTTGCTTTGTGCAACTTGGGGAAAGGGTGTTAGTGATGAGTGACATACAGATGAAAAAAAGGGAGTTAGTCATGCTCCAAAGTGCTGCTCTTCCTGTAGATGTTTCAGCAACTTTGATTTTGAAAGAGACACTATTTCTGCAACCCCATCTACCTACCCAACTAGTTTTCCTAGAATTTTTTGTTCCTTCTTGAAGGGTGCACTTTGACTTGCAAACCCTTTGAATGCATTTTCTTTTTATTGGATTTTTGCTTTCATTCCCTATCTAATGCAAACCTTATTCCTTCCAAGGTCCCAGATTAAGCAGTTGGAAACCTTTGCTTCTCTACCTAGCTACTGATCTGCCAAGATTAAACAGTTTGGACAGATATCATTCTCTATTCTACAACATGGAAATTTAAAACATGGCATGATCCAGATTAGACTGTTGGACCATCCATCAAAATTGAGTTGCTTGTGAAAACTGAGACAGGCCTTGTCATTCTTAGGGAAATATGGGATCTTTGCACTTTGTCAAAGCAGAGCATATTTGGACCTTTGATATCCAATCATGAAACATGAAACCTATTGGTATAGGTATCCAACAGTGGCTCCACATGGGGATGGTTTTTCTCTTGGAAAGACCAAGAACAGCAGGTCAGTGTGCCTGGGTCCTTTGGCTATTTCTCTAAAACTTTGGAATTTTGTTACCCTGGATTCCTCAAATGTCTTTCCATCCAATTCCTTATCTGCCATGCCTCTCAGAAAGTGATCTTCTCTTCATGCCTCAAACAAAACAATATATACAACATTATACACAACAAACTATGTACAAAGGCAGGTCAGCTCTGTTCATTGAAGGTAATCAAAATAGTGCTTGAGCATCCTGCCATTGACAGGCCCTTCCTCTAAATCAGTTTTGTCTAGGTTTTGCAGAAAATAGGTATTGTTTCCTTGTACTGCTTGTATTAGGAATGGTCCTCTCCACAGGGAGTCAAACTTTCCATGCTTGCCCTTACTCTCTCTTCTTGAATCCCACCTGAGGACCTTGTCACCTATGTTGAAATCCTCTGCTTTGGTCCTTCTATCAAAGGCCTTTTTTAGCTTTTCTTGTAATACTTGAACTCTTTTATAAACTTCCTCCCTGGTTTGCTGCAATTAGAATTGATCTACCCTCAGTCTAGGATCCTACAAAAATGCTTTCCATATGCTCCTGGGTCAAAGGTTGACGTAGCCAAGTTGAAGCCAGGTCCCCATGGGGATGGTATTTTTGGATCGGTAGACACAAATGCAATGAACTTGTTGAGGCAATTGCTGCAGTTGTCCTTGCAAACTGCTTCAAACAACCGACTCACATCGTATACTACTTCGTCTTCCCAACCCTCTTCGATTAATGCCGTCCAATCTGAGAACCCCAAAGGAAATCAAAACTCCAATGGGAAAAAGAAAGGACGAGGTAAGAAAAAGAATCAGGATGGGAAGGCTGACACAAATAAATCCGGCAATAATGTTGGTGGGGGTAGAAATGACTCTAAAAGGAAAGTCAAGTTTCCATGCAAGTTGTGTAGTGGAGACCATTTAACTCATCTCTGCCTGAAGATTCAGGATGCTCAGCGCTTGTTAGGGCAGCAAGGGGCTTCTAGTTCTCAAGCTGTGTTAACCAACCCTTTTCCCTAAGGGCAGCAATTGCTTGCTAGCGCAAGTTCAAATCCTGGTACCTCCTCAGGGGGCAACCAGGAAGGGGAAAAATCATCGAACATTTTCATGATGGATTCTAATGTACATGTGGCTACTCGTTCACTTCATTACGGTGAAGCTGAAACTTCCAAGGACAAAACTGCTCTCGAAAATACCAACCTTCATATTGAGCGACCCCCTGTTGAGACTATACCACAGATACCGAAAGGTTTCGCTAACGCGCGACTATCAATCCTAATGATAGAGCCACCCAGAATTATTCCATTGTGGAGGATCTAGCCCAGAGTCCATGCGCCATGTCCACTTTAGAGGTTCTCTAGCCATGTCTAGCTCAGCGAAGTGCTTTACTCTCGGCAATTGGGGTAGTTGATCCAACCAACTCTTTAGTGCTCACTTTTGACATGTTAAATGTCGAAAACCAACTCCCTCATCACATGGCTTTCCAGATAAAGTCTACATACCAAAATATTAATACTCTTCGCACCGTTATTGATCAAGGAGCTTCCATGTGCATCATGTTGATGTCTTATTGGAAGGCCATTGGATCTCCTCCGACTGTTCCTTCACCTACCCTTTTGAATGCGTTTGATGGGCATTCTCATAAGCCACATGGGATTATCCTAGCCTTTCCTATATGTGTTCGAGGAAAGGTCATCAATGCTAAAGTAGAGGTCATAGATGCTAACCTAGACCATAATATCCTCTTAGGAAGGAATTGGGTATATGAGATGGATGTCATCGTTTTGACTCTATTTCGTGTCATCTGCTTTCCTCATGAAGGGAAAATTATTAAGGTTGATCAATTGGATTATTTTCCAGTTGATCCTCAAGCAACTTCTGACTCTACTGTACCCTTAGTGGAGAACCCTTGCTTGCCTATGGAGAATCTAGGAGTTGGGATGTATTCCTTATTGATGGGTACCTTTGATTTTCCCTCTCCTATCTTTCAAATCAATGTCATTTCATCATCCAAGGAGTCTCCTTGAGAAGGGTTGTTCCGAACTCATTATTTTTCGGACCCTTGGACCTTGCCTTCACCTATGACCACATTAGTTGAAGGACAAGTAAATGGAATGGAATCCCCCATGTCTGCGACTGAGCTTAGATACCAGTCTATCATTAACTCCGCAGACGACCACTCCACTCCTTCTTCTGAAGAGGAGTTTAAGGGTTATGTGGCCCTGGCTTGTGCCTTTGATTCCACCTCCACCTTGGACTGCTTAGATACGGTTTTACCTTCTGAACAAGAAATCCTCGAGGTGATGATGGGTGTAGATAGACCTTGGGAAGACTTACACCATCATTCATATTTCCTTCCTCCATTGTAGGAAGTGGAAGCTAGGTTCTCCAAGCTATTCACTAGTGATGTCTATAAGATATTGAATCCTTTGGCTCCAGCACACTTTCGTGCCAAAGGCAATATGTCGGTGATCTCAGAAATGATATCTATAAACATCTCTAGGGACCCTAACATGATTGAGAATCTCTTCATCGGAATTGAATGATCCCCTAAAGAATTGCAAATTTACACCAACCTTTTCAAGGAATTTCGAGATATATTTGCCTGGTCTGATGAGGAAATGCATGGCATTGATCCTTCTATAGTTTAGCATGAGATCAAGACGTATGAAAATTCTAAGCTAGTTCATCAAAGATTTTGACCAGTTAATCCTAGGAAAATGGCAGCCATTAAAGCCGAAGTAGAGAAGCTGCTCAAGGCGAGTTTTATATACCTTGTTCCTCTTACCGATTGTGTTTCTAATCTAGTCCCTATAGATAAAAAGCAAGGAATAGTCTGAGTATGCATCAACTTTAGGGACTTAAACAAAGCTTGTCCAAAAGATAATCACCCCACGCCATTCATTGATCAGATTATTGACGAATGTGTGGCTAATGAGATTTTTTCCTTCATAGACGGTTTTTCTGGTTATAATCAAATTTACATCCATCCTGAAGATCAACATAAGACGACTTTTATATGTCCCTGTGGTACCTTTGCATATAGAAAGATGCTATTTGGTCTCAAAAATGTTAGAGCCACTTTCTAGTGGGCCATGTCATATGCTTTCCACGACATCAAACATATCATCGAAGCATACTTGGATGATCTCGCTGCTCATTCTAAAAAAAGAACTAATCATCCCACTCACCTTTGAATGGTTTTCGAGCGATGTCATTTTTATAAAATCTGGTTGAATCCCAACAAGTGCGTTTTCGTGGTTACATCCGGTCGATTGTTAGGGTTCATCACAAATGAAGGGATTAGGGTTTATCCCTTCAAGGTAGAGGCGATAGTCCAATTGCCTCCCCCATCCTCCATTCGTCAACTTCAAAGTCTTCAAGGGAAGGCTAATTTCTTAAGATGGTTTAGAGCGAACTACACCGAGATCACCAAAGGGCTTATGCGTTCGCTCCGTAAAGGGGTTCCATTCGTGTGGGACGACTTTGCACAGTGGTTGTTTGGTGCTTTGAAAAAGGCATTAGTCTCTCCCTCACTTTTGAGTCCACTGGATTATGGTAGGGACTTCCTTTTATATCTCACTGCAGCAGAATCAACCATTGGTATGGTTCTCGTTCAGGAAGATGATGCTCTCATAGACCATGTGATTTATTACTTGGGCAGAGGCTTGATAGGTCCTGAACTTCATTATTCTCTGGTTGAGAAGTTGGCCTTGGCAGCTGTCCACACTGTCCAGCAGCTCCATCATTATATTCTGCTATGCAAAACTTTTGTCTTGGCAACGATCAACCCGTTTCAGTTTGTCCTCAGTAGGCAAGTGATTGGGGGTAAATATAATGAATGGATTGTCATTCTACAAGAATTTGATCTCGAGTTCTTGTCCGCCAAGTCCAAGAAATCTATGGTTTTTGTGGAGCTAATTTTCGAGTTGCCTTGTGAAGAGGATACTATTTATGAGGAAAGTTTTCCCGATGAACACTTATTCCTCATCTCTTCACTCGACCCTTGGTATGGAGATATCATTTTTTATCTCTAGACTTAGAAGTTTCCCTCTACTTTCTCTAAGGATGAACGTCACAAATTACGTCACCTCGCTAAAAATTACGTTATCATTGGTGATACATTATATCGTCGGGGGCTTGATTCAATCCTTCGGTGTTGTTTAACCTTAGAGGAGGCAGAGTCAGTGCTAAATGATTGCCACAGTGGAGCTTGTGGTTGTCATCTATCAGGGCTTGCTACAACTCAGTGTATCTTGCGTGCCACATATGTTTGGTCTTCACTCCTCAAATATTGTGTTGAAGTTGTCAAACGCTGTCACCTGTGCCAAGTTTACACTCGGAAGATGTGCATACATCTAGCTCTTCTTTTTCCCATTATCACTGTCAGTCCCTTTACTAAGTGGGGTATTGATTTTACGACTTGTCATCCACCTTCAGCAGCGAATCACAAGTATATTATCGTGGTCATAGACTACTTCACGAAGTGGGCCGAAGCCATGCCCACTTATAAATGATAGTGAGACAGCGGAATTGTTCCTTTTTAATCAGATTATCTCAAGGTTCAGTAGCTGAAGGGAGATTGTCACTGACCATGGCAGTCATTTCCAGAATCAACTAATGTCTTAATTGGCTCTCAAACTAGGTTTCCGGCAGGAACATTCATCTCCTTATTATCCTCAGGCCAATGGATAGGTCGAGGTAGTAAACAAAAATCTTAAGACGATCCTGTAAAGGATAATTGATAAAAATAGATCCAATTGGCATCTTATGTTGTATTCGGCTCTATCGGGATACCCAACCTCCGTCAAGACTACTATAGGTTTTACACCTTTTCAGTTAGTTTATGGGTTGGAATCTATCTTTCCTGTCGAATGTGAAATTCCATCTCTTAAGTTAGCTATTGAGCTCCTTCCAGAGACCTCTCGTCTCGAAGAGTGCCTCCTTGACTTGCAACATCTCAATGAGCAGCGTCGAGATGTAGCCACAGTAAATGAGGCTCATAAGAAAAGGGTTAAAACCCAGTATGATAAAGTTGTCCGTCCTCATGTATTTTATGAAGGTGACCTCGTCTTGGTCTACAACCAAGATAAGGACAACTTGGGGGAAGGCAAATTCAAACCTATGTGGTACGGTCCCTTCATAATTAAATAACTTTTAACAAAAGGGTCATATGAGTTAATCGATTTCGAAGGAAACAAATTGGCGGAACCCCGAAATGGGCTCTACCTTAAAAAGTACTTTGCTTAAGTAGCAGCTAGGCAATGGCTTCTTTGTACATTATGTATATTTGTACATATTTTTTCGAGAGTTTTTGATATCAACACTTTTTGCTCTGCTTTGGCAGTTGTTTATGGATGACTTGGTCTATTTTTTATTCGTTGATGGTGCTAGTCGGCACACTCGGAATCTCGCTTCCATAGCTTGGCTACTGTATTATCCAACTGGTCAATTGATGGTATCAAGGGGAGTATGCATCGGTCCCGCTTCAAACAATATGGCTGAGTATACTGCTGTCATTAATTTTCTATCTCAGGCAATTTGTCACGAAATTGACTCGTTGGTAGTTTATCTTGATTCACAATTCATAGTGTCACAATTAAATAACATTTATCAGGTAAGGGATCCATGTTTATATCGCCAGTTTTTAAGGGTTATGTTGTTACAAAGATAATTTACTTATATTAATTATTTTCATATTCCAAGATCTCTTAATTGGTTAGTTGATTCTATCACTAATCAAGAATTAGACTGGCACGTCAATCATTCATCACAATAAATTAAGCATAAAAAAGTCAAACTGTATATATATATATCATAAAGCCTCCCAAGTGTACATAACTATGTCCAAAAAATATACAAAATTGGGACTCAAATGCCCATAATCATGCCCACTATGTCTAATTCCCCAGCTGAGGATGAGTGGCTAAGTAGACAACTATTGCATTGGCTACACACCTAAAAGTGCGGACCCATTCACGTGGCATGCCAACCACATGACATTGCATCTCTATAGGAAGGTCCTCTACCGCCACCATCGGTACTCAGTGGGTCAGCCTCACCAAATGCCGTTGAACTATGTGTAGAGTTCGCTCCATGGATGCAGCTGCCTCTTCGGCCCCTTGGCTGCGATGTTTATGTCGTGGGAACTCATCTAGTCATACAGGCCCAATATTTGGAACATGATAATTATATTAGTCATTTGAATCCTATCAAAAACATTTTCAAAGTTCATTATTACATTTGAAAAAATAAAAAAAAAATCATAACATCAAAAATCACTTAGCAATGTTGCCCCATGCCGCTGTCGGTGGTAATGCTAGATCGGGATCTCCTCGGAAATCCAACTCGGCATAGGGGTAGTCATCATTGGCGATTATCTATTGATCCCACTAGGAAAAGAATTCGTCGTCGAAAGCAGTCTGTGGGACCTCCCCACCTCCAAGATGTTTCATCAGGTCAACCCACCAGCCCATTCGAGGATCTCGTGGGGCGCTGATTGAAACTGGCACTCTATGACGAAGTGCAGGGACTCTCTCAAAGAAGAAAGAACACAAAATAGTCCCATAACCAAAGTTTTTGGTCTATCCTCTCTTCATAGAAGTGAATTGGCTTTTCATGCTAGCCAGAAGAGGAGTACACCAATCAAACGCACTGGTGAGACAGTCAACTGCCACACTCATGGTTAGCCGTGAGGCCTGATGCAAAGAAGCGGATCCGTTCACTCAAGCTATGATGAACAGGATTATCCTCAATGGTAGAATCACCACATGTGTGATGGAAATATGACTCCCAACTTTCTTTGGATGTCCCAGACAATATATCTCTACGTATTCCTCGATCAAGGCACTACTCCGTGTTCTCCCCTGGGAATGTACTACCTCTCCCTTTCGGGAAAGACCCGTGATGAAATAGATATCTTCCACTTCTATCTTCAGTGGCATTTGGTCAATCATAAAAGCATCCTCCTCGATTTCCCAATAATCAAGAAGCATCTAAGGTAGACGTGTGTTTTCTTTCATATTTGGTAATTTAAATAACTTCAGCAAACCGCATCCCCGTAATGCATCCAAAGCCTCAGGAATATTCATAACTTCATCATCTACTGTGGTATGCTCTCTTTCTCTCCAGGTGACTGTCATCCTGAAGGAAAAATCAATTTGAACCATTAGTTTTTATGTTTGAAATATCTGTGGCATATACACGGGTCCCTTTACACACATTCGCGTGTAGGGCCTGCATGTATGCGGGTTTCATATTACCAACCTGCGTATACGCTATGGAGAAAATTTTGAAAAAAAACTCAATGGTAAAACATTAATCAAAATTTCTGAAACTAGTCACAATCAATTACAAGATAAGAATGAGAGTTACCTGGAGACGTTGGAAGAATTTGAAAGGCTGAATTTGGCGTATGGGAAGATAGCTCCTTTTCCTCCACTTCTTTGCTCTCAAACTCAAATGGTGAAAATGGTGAGTCCAGAAACCTTTTTATAAGCTTTGAAAATGTCAATTTTTTTTCAAAACTTGATTTTGTTGGTCTCATGTAACTTTTAACTTGGGAGCTTGGAATGTCGAGAACGGTTTGATTTTCAAGACATTTTTGGACGTTTTCGATAGTTTCGAGACCATTCCATGACTGCTGACCCATCATGGCAGGTATCTTTTTCTCACTGGCATATAGGTTAGGGAAGCCATTTTTTCTGTTGCATTATGCATACCAGCCTCCATTTGTCAATACACTTGTCATAGGGTCGATCCCATCATGTTATGGTTCACAAACCATCTTCACTCGATGATTCTTTAAATCAGGACACGATGGTAGAGCCATCCTTTACATGGGCATCCTAGTTAGCACCTCATTGACATTTTTTGCCAATGCTACTACAATTTGAGTAGGCTCGAGAGTCCTCTGTAGTCCTGCCATGACTTATACGATGAAGACTCATTCCTCTTTGCTTCTTCGTTCCATTCTGGCCTTATACCCTAGAGGCTCCTTTGTGTTGAGTTGTACTACTGCATTGCATTTTGACTATCTGCACCTTTTAGCCTTAAGCCGGCTTCACTTGGACTCGTGTTTAAGCCAAATTTTGACCATGACGACTACAAAATCAAAATTGCATACCTTTGACCTATGCAGCTTGACACACCTTGACCCGTGGAAGGAACACACCTTTGAGTGTCTTTGGCCAGATTTTGCCTCCCTGCATCGAGCATAGGAATGTTCCAATCCCAGGAACTAGATCATCTGCTTCACTAACACTCGTTCTTTCCACTGCACTATAACATTCTTTTATTCTTTTTCTATCTTTAAAGAAAAAGACCAAAAAATTATATATTCCAAAAAAGAGCGGGAACGGGACAATATTTCCATTTATTGTTGGCAGATAGAGTCAGTCTTGTCACCCTTAAATGAAGCACTCGAAATAAAGTCTTGTCCGCTTGGGTGGGATTTAGTTTGACTTAGGTATGCCTTAAACTTTTTATTAAGTCAGTTCTCCCCCGATTGGTTATCTCTTCCAATCATATGGAGGGTTCATTTGTGCCTCCTGTGCAACGAGCTTATACGGAGTCATCATATGCTGCCACATAGCCACATTCAGTCATGCTTTTGTTCAAGAGAAGTTATCCTAAGTCGGCCTCTCTACGGTGTCCCTTGACTTATTTTTTAGTCGGCCATCCATGGTTTGTCAGTGCTATGTCTATCATCACATTAGTTATATTGGTCCTTTACTCGTTCCAGTTTGAGAAGGTCTCCATTGACTTCTTGCTGGCAGGTCTTGTCCTTATCGACAATGACATCTTGCTTTGAGGATATGCCTAGAGCTACACCCTAGCCCTATTTTCATTATTGATAGGTCACCTTGTGCTCAGCATCGATCAGTATCATGGGTCTTTGACTGAGTGGTTTCCCTTGTGTTCGACATTAGCTTACATTATCACACATTGGGATTTGTGCAGTACCGTGGTTTCCATTTGACCCTATTGGTGGATACCTTGCCTCTGTGTCATCTTTCATTATTGGTTGGTTCAGAGGGTTTCTGCCGTGCACTAGCCACATCTTTTGTACGCCAAAAATGTACTTCGGTTGGGTTACTACATCTTTTTCATCCAATTCCTTCCACATTATTTGCCTAAGGGTTACACTCATGCTAGATTGATGGAGGATGCCTTAATGCCTTCCTTCTAGCAGATCTTTCCCTATTGACTTTGACTCATTGCTCTGGGGCAATGATCTAGAGTTCATTTGGCATTACCTTGTGGTTTGCAGTCATTAGTGGCATATCCTTTGCTATCGACAGTGGGAAACCATCATTGTCTCCTTATCAATAGATTCTTACAGGTGTTTGACTCTAGCTCATATATTTACAATTGTTGGATTGTACTGGGTACCTTGACGCTCATTATCATTATCGGTGAGTAGTCTCGCGTTTTTTAATGATATACATCAATGACCGGTCATCAAACTATTTCTCACATGGTCGAATTCAGATAATTTATTCCCATGTTGTAGAAATATACCACGGTGGTTGGTGAAGATGATCCAGGTGGGTATTGGTGGCCACCCGCTAATTCCACTTGGATCCCCTCTAGTGCTTCTTTCAGTTCTTTCAGTTTCCTTAATTATAGCGCAGTTTACTATTTTTAGCAGTTTTTCGGGTCCTAAACTTCCGGAGCTGTTTTGAGGCCCTAAACGAATTTTTTTGGGAAATCTACTGCCAACGATTTTTCTATCTAAAAATCATCTTTTCTATCGTAGTCCTTGGAGAGATCTTTCCAACGGGCTATCATGCGTGTCAAACGGAGATAACACGACCAATTTGCGACCCTGGGAAGTTGATGTACCAACTTACCCAAAAACGGGGCCCATACTTTGGCGTTTCATCTTCTAGGGTTAGGTTTTGGAATGTGAAGGGTTTTTTCATTATTTCTCAACAATAAATAGGCCTTCAAGCCTCATTGTAACACAGTTCAGAGGCATGCAGCCACACATCTCTTCTCAGAGATAAGCTACCATCGCCCTAGCTAGTTTATTTCCATTTCTGGTTGTAAGCATATTTCAGTATTTTCCATTTATGAAATGAAGTATTTTTTCCACTGCATCTTTGTATTTATGGTTATCTCTATAATTTTTTGTCTTCCTGTTTAAGTCTGGATCAGTGGTATCAAAGCGGTCTGCTTTTTCTCTTTTTTTTCTTTACATGTCCCCAACGAGGTCGGGATATAAGGAGTTAGTGCTTGAGCTGGTCGAACCTTTGCAAGACCAGCCTCGCAAATCCCGACGGCCTCCCATGGCGGATGAGAAGAAGGATGAGGGAGCAGGATATCCTATCAAAATCTTGCTCGAAGAAGCCCTCGAGTGACAGTGGAACGCGATGATGGATGGCTTTGCCCAAATCCTTCAGTGGCTACCCAAAAGTGATGCATCGGCTTCCAGCAGCTACTCTGGAAATGCCACACCCTTTAAGGTACAAGTTAATTTTGAAATCCCCATATTCGAGGGTCAGATAGACACAAATGCTGTAGATAAATGGCTAAATCTGCTAGAGGGTTATTTTTCTTTTCATGAATTTTTGAGTCTGGAAAAGATATTTTTCACTCTTCTCAAAGCAGCCCCCCACATCAAGGACTAGTGGGAAACCTACTGTGAGTAGAAGGATGAAACTACAGGCTCACTATTTTCACTCGCACCCACCTAGAATTCATTCTGGGATGCCATTAAGGAGAAATACTACCTTGTTGGAAGCTATGAGGATGAATACATAAAGTGGACCACGCTGCGGTAGGGAAGGGAACAAGATGTGCCGGAGTTCACCAATCTTTTCCATAACCTTCGCACGAAGTTGGGTATCGAGGAGTCGGAGCAACATTTGATACTCAAATACCGCGGCTGCCTGCACAAGTACATCCAAAAAGAAATGGAATTCCTAAACATATCCTCGCTCGGCATAGCATACCGATATGTTGTCAAGATCGAGCAGAAGTTTAAACAAAAGAAGCGAGACTTTGGATCTGTGAATCCAAAGCAAGGGAAAGGTGCCCAGAAACCATAGAACAAAGGACAAAGCCTAGGCGGGGCAGCCCAAGATAACCCACCAAAGCTACAAGCAAAGAACAGTGCCACCAAGACGAAAAAGGACACGGGAAAATGGTGTGAGTTCCATAAGAGCTCCACTCACAACACAAGTGAGTGTCGGGCGAAGCAGTCACTGGTGGTTGAGCTAAAGGTTTCAGAATTAGATGCAGGTTCCGACTCTGAGTCAGAACTCGACAAGGGGAATGACAAAGGGAAGCAGATCATTGATGCGGATCCCAACGCCACTGTTGCTACTGCCAAGGTCCAAAAAAATGAACCCGAAGATCCAGAGGAGGAGGAGCATCTCTTCAACTGCCAGATGTGGGTAAGGGGCTCCCCGCTACAGTTCATTATCGATAGCGGGAGCCAAAAGAACCTGATTTCGGCAGAGGTCGTGAAGCTATTGGGCTTACCAACCATAGAACATCCATAACAGTACACCATCGGGTGGCTGCACCAAGGATGGGATCTTCGCGTGAGCCAACAGTGTCGCCTTCCATACAACATCAAGCCCTTTACAGATGAGGTATTGTGTGACATTTCTCCCCTTGAGTTTTGTGATGTATTATTAGGACAACCATACTTGTGGAAGCAACATGCTGTGGATGAATCAAGGCCCCGTGCTGTTATTATTACATTGGGAAATCAGTTGTATAGGATACCAGAGGCAACACCGCCTACTGCCATCTCTTTGATTACTGCAAAATTATGTAGTAAGCTCATTTCCAAAATTGGAAAATTTGTTTTCCTGACGATACGCCGTCAAGGAAAGAAGAAGACAGTGGTGACAACCTCTAGACAGGGCCCCTTTGCATGACAACTACAGATAGACAAGGTTGTGGAGGAGTACGAGACATCTTCACCTCCTCCATAGGGGTTCCTTTGCACCATCAGGTCAAGCACTCCATCGATCTGGCCCCAGGTGCACTGCTACCCAATGGACCAATTTATCAGTGCTTCATTCTGGAGAATGATGAAATCAAGAGGCAAATTCAGGAGTTGCTGCAGAAAGGCCACATTCTTCTGAGTTCATCACCTTGCGGGAGCCCAATTGTGTTGGTACAGAAGAAGGATGGGACTTGGAGACTCTGTATTGACTATCGGGTGCTAAAAAAGATCACTGTCCGTAATAGGTACTCGATCCCACGGATTGATGACCTCCTGGACCAACTAAAGGGGGCAAAATATTTTAGCAAGATTGATTTGAAGTCAGTATATCACCAGGTACTGATCGAACCCTCTGATGTGTGGAAGACTGCCTTCAAAGCCAAGTAGGGCCTTTTCGAATGGTTGGTTATGCCTTTCGGGTTGATGAATGCTCCTGCAACCTTCATGAGGCTAATGGATGACATCTTGCGGCCATTCACCAACTCATTTGTAGTGGTATACTTGGATGACATTCTCATCTTCAGCCAGAGTTGGGAAGAGCACCTCCAACACATCTGACAGTTCTCCAAACACTGCGGCAACACAAGCTATGTGCCAATTTGGAGAAATGCACTTTTGGCATGACACAGGTTCAACTTCTGGGATACATTATTGATGAACGTTGGGTGCATGTGGATCCAGCCAAGATCCAATTCATTCGGGATTGGCCATCTCCAACCACTCTGATAAAGCTTCGCAACTTTCTAGGTCTTGCTAACTTCTACCGCAGGTTCGTGTTGGGGTTTTCTCATATCACTTGGCCTTTGAGTCAAGTCACCAAGGGAGGAGCAAAGGCCAAATTCTTTTGGTCTAAATCTCAACAGAAGGCATTCATAGAGTTGAAATATCGCCTCTGCACGGCACCAGTGCTCGCGTTACCAGATTTACAATAACCATTTGAGGTCGAGACAGATGCCTCTGACTATGCTATTGGGGCAGTCCTTACTCAACACGAGCATCCAGTGGCATATCACAGTGAAATACTTTCAGACATAGTCTGGAAGTATCCCACTTATGATAAAGAGATGTATTCCATTGTGCAGGCCTGCCGATAATGGAAGAATTACATTTTGGGGAAGGAAACAATCATCCACACAGACCACCGACCCCTGCAGTTCATATAGAACCAAGGGAAATTGCAGAAAGATCGCCATCAGAAGTGGTCCACATACCTGCAACAGTTTCATTTGAATATCAAGTATAATAAGGGCAGCACTAATAATGTTGCAGATTGCCTTAGTTGACCACCAATCATGGCGTTAACCACCATGCTCAACTCTTGTGGGCACGAGACTTCTGATTGGCCACTGCTCTACAAAAGTGACCCGGAATTCAGCCACACATACCAAAACCTCTTGGAGGGTCAACAGGTTCCAGATTTTCACCTCCAGGATGGCCTGTTATGCCACCTGGGTCATCTATGTGTTCCTTCAAGCGAGCGTGCCAAGATGGTTTGGGAAGCACACTACAGTCGGACTATTGGGCATTTTGGGGTCGAAAAAACGGTGGCAGTACTGCAGAAGTATTTTTATTGGCCGAATCTTCGACAGGATGTTGGGAAGTACATCAGGTCATGCATTGCCTGCGCCATTGCCAAACCGACCATCAAGAAGCAAGGCCTCTATACCCTGCTGCCTACCCCTACTCAGCCTTAGGAATCCATCTCCATGGATTACATGTCAGGCCTTCCTTCCACTAAGCATGGAAATGAATATGTTTTTGTGGTCGTCGACAGGTTCTCAAAGATGGCCATTATGGCGGCTTGCAAGAAGAATATCACAGCAGAAGCCACTGCTAAACTCTTCTTTGAACGAGTGTGGGTACACTTTGGGATCCCACAGTCTATCATCTCAGATCGGGACAGCAGGTTCCTCGGTACATTTTGGTCCTGTCTCTGGTCGATGCTGGACACAAAACTTACTAAGTCCACAGCCTTCCATCCTCAAACTGATGGCCAGACAGAGGTTGTCTATAGGATGATCATACACATTCTACGCATGTACAACTCAAAGCATCCTTGCACATGGGATGAGAGTCTCCCCTATTTTCAGCACAGCTACAATCAGGCTCTCCACAACTCGACTGGCTACAGCACATTTCAAGTGGGCTTGGGATTCCAGCCACTATGTCCCATCGATGTGGCCATGCCATTTGCAGCTACTCATGTAGATTCTGCTCATGTCCAGTCCGAAAAAAATAAGGCAAATAGCTTCATTGAGCACATCCAACATATTCACCAGCAGGTCCATGACATTCTGGAGAAATCAAATGCTAAGTACAAATGACGGCATGATCAACATTGGGTGCCACACAAGTTTCAGGTGGGTGACAAAGTCTGGTTGCATTTGCAAAAGGAACGCCTTACCAGAGCCTATTGGAAACTCAGACCACTCCGATATGGCCCTTACACCATTAACAAGGTTGTGGGAGACAATGCATTCGAGCTCAGCATTCCCCCATCCCTTGGCCTGCACCCGGTGTTCAATTTCGACTGCCTTCGGCCATACTTTCCACTATTACTAGACACGTCCGACATTGCGGAATAACTCACACCCACAGAGCTAAATCCAACTTGCATGGAACAAGCTACAACTGATCGAATCATGGACACACAGATCAAGCACACTCTCCAGTAGAATATCCAAATCTATCGAATTGTCAAAGCAGGACAACTCCTTCACCAGGGCAAGTGGCTCACCAGGGACCAAGTGCAGCAGAAGCTCCCTCATCTCATGGAGGAACTCAACGCAATGGGGACCATTGCTTCCTAAGGGGGGAGGAATGATCCAGTTGGATATTAGTGGCCACCCACTAATTCCACTTGGATCCCCTCTAGTGCTTGTTTCAGTTATTTCAGTTTCCTTAATTATAGCGTAGTTTACTATTTTTAGCAGTTTTTCAAGTCCTAAACTTCTGGAGCCGTTTTGAGGCCCTAAACGACGTTTTTTTGGGAAATCTACCACCAGAGCTTTTTTTGCCTAAAAATTGTCTTTTCCATCATAGTCCTCGGAGAGATCTTTCCAATGGGCTATCATGTGCATCAAACGGAGATAACACGACCAATTCGCAACCCCAGGAAGTTGATGTACCAACATACCCAAAAACGGGGCCCACAATTTGGCGTTTCATCTTCTAGGGTTAGGTTTTGGAATGTGAAGGGTTTTTCCATTGTTTCTAAAAAATAAATAGGCCTTCAAGCCTCATTGTAACAGTTCAGAGGCATGTAGCCACATATATCTTCTCAGAGATAAGCTACCATCGCCCTAGCTGGTTTATTTCCATTGCTGGTTGTAAGCATATTTCAGTACTTTCCATTAATGAAATGAAGTATTATTTCTGCTGCATCTTTGTATTTATGGTTATCTCTGTAATTTGTTGCGTTCCTGTTTAAGTGTGGATCAGAAGACCTCAGGTTTATCAACATTCATTGGTTCACTTGACAGTTGCTCCTGTTGCTGCTAGTAGATACCACTTCACTTTATATGTTGCAGTCATCCATGGTGACATTTTATATGCTGGCACCTGAGCTTGCAGTGTAGTACCATCTTATTCCATCGTGTTTAGTGGGTACTTTTTGGGATCAGTCTTTGATATCAGTGATCCTCTTTATCCTTCAGCATCATTGACATTCTTATATGTGACATTTAGACATGTACTTGTTCGATCATGATTAGATGATCCACTATGTATTTTCCATTCATTTATACCTGTATACTTGGTGGATTCACTTGTACTTGATATGCAGACATGCTGTATTTTCTCTGAGCATGGGTATGCCCGCCTCAGATAGTGTTTCTTTCTGATCTCCTTTTGTGGCTTGGCAGGCTGAATTTTGGTGTAGTCCTTCTCAGTTTTCGACATATTTCCTTTCCATGAACTTGCTTAATACATTTCGGCCATCATGTACCCCTTCTAACCTCATATATTAGGGGGCATCTGTTATAGCTCTGAATCTCACTCTTGAGGTTTGTGATGCTGCACTCATGGCCTAGGGTAACCCCTCCTCCCAGGCCTGGTCCCAAATTTAAAAAATAGTGTTTTATTCCATATACGTGACATTGCCCTGCGCTAAATGCGTGTATACGCGGGTCTGTGTATACCCCACGTATATGTCTAAAAACACTTAAAAAAAATAAATCTCCTTAATTTCGAGCGGAGATCACGGGTTTCACCTATTGATTACCTGTTAGTGCCCATGGCCCAACTACTCCCAATGAATTCCCAACTAAAAAATTACTTTAGGAGAAGTACAAAAAGTCTTCTACGGGAAGGCCAAAGGGAGGAGAGAAGAGAGAGAAAGATTACTATGCTGAGATTTCCCTAACCAGGTTTGAAGATCCTTGTGCCTCCTGCACTTCCCCCATTCTACAGGAAACACTTGTTTCCTTGTGTGTGTTGATGATTTCATACTACTTGAGATATCATGGATTAAGTCATGGAAGGAGTTTGTTAAAGGCTTGAGACTAGACACATCCGGGAGACAGTTCCGCTTGGAGCTTGTGAAAGGACGAATCAGGTGAAATTATTCCTTTTCTATACTTTATTTGTCTATAATAAAAGAAACACATGTCTTTGTTCCTAATATAGATCTTCTTCATTTTATGATATTCATATTATGATTCATATGTGAAAAGTTGTTCAATCGCATAACTAACTACCTTTCGTTATAATATGAAGATGGTTTGTTTATGATGTTTAGTCCATATACTATTGTACTCCCTTGAATTGATTGTTTTGCAGGTCAAAGGAGCAAAAGGAACTCCAAGAAGGGTTTGGACCTTGGAAGGCTCTTCTCAACCATAGGACCTCAGGTACGCCCCATATCATAGAGTTTTCTTATTGTAGCATTATGACTATATGGAATGTGTGTTTCTTTGCATAGATAATCTCCAGTCTACTAAGGTATTCACCCAAGACCCTAGGGGAGTTTATCGTACATGTTAGCGCTCGAATCTACCTCAGGCTGACGAAGGCAAAACTCAAGGCAACATCACCCTCGTAGCTAGCCCTACGAGGACAGGAGAGGGCTCTCTCCGGGTCTATCTCGACAAACAAGTTTTCAAAGGGGCTGAGATGACCGATAAAGAATGCGGATTTTAGGCTAGTAAATTGATAAGAAATTGGGTTTTAATGAATGATGGGGTTTTCTAGGCCGCATGGGGCAAAGAACAGCTTGAACAACGAAATATAATCAAAAAAATAGGTTATCTCCTGAGGCAAGGTAGGCAAGAAATTTAACCATTAAATTGAGATAAACGGAATGGAAAGACTGCTGAGAAGTCGACAAGGGCATAGAAGATGGATCCTTGTCAAACAGAAGAAAACATTAACTATGAATACTTCCTCAAGACAGAGAAAATAAATTGAATTCTGCCTTTCTCACTTAAACGTATTCAACAAAAATGATTATGAGATGAAATGTAAAACATTACAAGCTACACATGAGACGTAGGAAAATACAAATGTTAAATTTCATACCACAGGAATCTCAGAAGCCAGAGCTGTGTATTTTCATTAAAATCTCTATCAAAAAAAAGTTGTACAATGAAACTCTGTTTTTCTCCACACACCCCTCTCAGAACTCTCTCCCCCTCTCTTTACAAATGATTTTTTAATACATTAAATAAACTCTGCTAGGGGAAAAACAATCGACCCAAAGACAAGGAATTTGTTTAATCATTATTAAACAAACAAAACTAAGAGCCAATTAGCGTTTCTGAAGATAGAAAAGTGCTCCATTTTCTACTCGAGTCTGTTGATAACTGATGAAGAGGTGGCATTTACAGGTGTCAATCCCATTACTGAAGACAAACATGGGCAATCAGATCGTGTTCTCTGCCTCTTTGAACATTCTGGAAATTACAACTGCCTCCAAATTTCTGGAAATGCATTGGCCATTTTACCGAAATTAGGAACAGATCTTGATAATCTGGAGTAAATCCACCACATATATTTTGAAGTCAGATCGAATGCCGAATTATTTGCAATTCACTGCCACATCATAGAATACATACCCCCCCACGATCTTTCTTATCCAATAATGATGGGCATAGCTGTCTGAAGGGCATAGCTGTCTGAAGATACCAATGAGGGATCGAGCCGCTGATGATACTATTTTCTCATGAGACTTCTTATACAGGGCAAGGTCACGAAGTAAATCCTCAGTCATCAACCATGGCATTCGTAGACAGATTTCGCTTGCAACATTTAAACCAATAGAAATCATCTCAGTACGAGCTCGATCATGTACAAATTGATTTACCAACTGCTTTCAGTAATGGTTCAATTGCATCAGGAGGCACCATATCATGACAGGCCTGGACTGCTACTGCCAGAAGGTGTGTTACATCTTGTTGATGAGGCTGAACATATTTCTGAAGAAATGGATAAAAATTCAACAAAATCAAATGATGGAGTCCCACTGACCTAGCAATCACTTTTGACTCATGTTCTTCCTGCAACAATGAGAACAAAATACTCTGCAAGGCACGATTCTTAACATCAATCTTGTGCTTAGTATTCATTTGTCAAATCTAGTGGACAATGTGTGAAAATGAAAGCTTCTTTAATTGCTTGTCCCTGAGTGTTTGAAGGTCCACAAAGAGCGTAAGTGTTTCTGCAAGTTCAATCATCTCTGATGCTATGCAAGTGATCATGCCATACATACAGTTTATATGATAGAGCCGAGACTCATCTAGTGCTGAAACAGGTCAATATAATAGTGACGTTGAGACTATAGGGATGTCGGGAGAGTGCTTGCTCCAACCATATAAGTACCGCTTACCATAGAAATTATTCTATATGCATATATGAATATAGTTGCTAGCATAGATCTGTAGAAACAATACACCCATCGCAGAACAACGTTGAGACCTCCATACATATCACTGTGACCATAACGTAGAGACAACATATTGTGTATCAAATTGCAAAGAGTATATGCCCAATCAAGAGACTGCCCATTAAGACCATATGAATACCAGAGTTGAGACTCTGAGCCAATATACTGTGGCTGTGATCGTACCATTGAGATTCCAAGTGCCAAACATAACTTTGCTACCTCTGAGATGCCAAGAGACAATGGAAAGCGAGAGCCATGATACAGAGAAATGAGAGTACCATAGATGCCATGATATAGTAAAATGCGAGAGCCATAGATGATGTTTCACTGAGCTAAATGCGAAACACTGAGACCCATATATAATGAGACCATCCACAGAGAGCAAGTAACCTTTCCACAGAGATGTCAGTAACCTAAGATGCCGAGACACTGTGGAGACTATGACACCGTTTGCTTTTCTGGCTGGCCTTTGAAAGATCTTTCACCAATAGCAGAGATGAGATGTTTCTAGCTCGACTTCAGAATCAACAAGTAACTGATTCAAGCGAGCCTTTGCATTGATACGACACATATATATATATATATATACCTATCACAGAGGGGCTCAGGGTTGAACCATACGAGACATTGCAGAGTTTAGTTAACGAATCATACAAGCCTCAAACCATATGAACTTCAAAACAAATCGAACCATTATAATCATAGATGCAAGCCATAGGTACAGAGATTATATATAATCCTTGGATGCCACAGAGTGCGATGATATGAACCTCAAAAAAGCCATATGCAAAATATAAAGAAGGAAGTTGTAGAACTATAAGAAAAGAGAGAATTAAAAGTGAGGGTGACAATCCATCAACCAAACCAAGCTGTGAGAGACACCAAACTGCCAACAATACGCTTCATATTCAAAGGAAATATCTCAGACATTATGACCCATGGAATTCCACCCATGCCCATTGAAAATGTTGCAATATAACCCAAAAGTCCAATTAATGATAATTTTCTTGCAAGTAGTAGAAGAGAAGACCCATCAAAATGTCCCTGTATGTAAAATGATCCAATAATGAAGCAGCTTATTGTTGCAGGATTTTATCCCCTAAGGCTCTTCGGTGGAACCCTAGCAGACTGAAAGTTGTCTAAATCAAGAGCATGCACACACACAGCCATTATGCTAGAAAAAGTTATTTATAAGGTGAGAAGGACATACCTCAGGCCCTACGTTCGGGTAGTTCCTCAAGGGTCCAAACCATTCTTCACATCCCTTTTGCTCCTTTGCCCTGCAAAACCAACAATTCCAAAGAATGCAGTAGTATATGGACAAATCCTTATACAAAAATAATCTTTATGTTATTCAAGAAAGGAGTTAGTTATAAACTTTTAGACATCCATTCATACATGAAATTCAAACATGAACATAATTAACATAAATAAAGAAGCATATCGGGAACAAGACGTGTTTCTTTATTAGACAAATAGAATAGTACAGAAAAGAGAAATATCACCTGAGCAACCTCTGCAGGCTCAAAGCTCAGCCTCCTTCTGGATCCGTCCCGCCTCAAGCCTCTAGTAGATCTCCTTCCAATATTCACTCCAAGATGTCATAACTAAGGGATGAACATCAAATCACAAGGAAACAAGGGTTTCCTATACAAATGGGGGAAGTACAGAAGGCACAAGGTTCTTCGGACCTGATCAGGGGCAAATCTCAGTATAATAACCATTCTCTCTCTTCTCTCCTCCCTTAAGCCTTCCCTTTGGTGTCTTTTTATACCAATTCAAAAGTAGTTTTTTAGTTAGGAATTGGTTGGGAATAGTTGAGGCCACGAGCACTAACAGGTGATCAGCAGGTAAAACCTGCGATCCCCGCCTGAAAATAAGGATTTTTGTATTTTTTTAAGTGTTTTAATACATATACACGGGTTGGGTATATATGAACCCGCATATAGACGCGTTTAACTCAAGGCAATGTCGCGTACAGGGAATAAACCATTGTTTTTTAGATTTTGGACCAGGTCTAGAAGGAGGGGTTGCCCTAGGCCAAGGGTGCAGCATCACAAACCATAATAGTGAGATTTGGAGCTATAACAGATGCCCCCTAATATATGAGGTCAGAATGGGTACATGATGGCCAAAATATATTAAGCAAGTACATGGAAAGGAAATCTGCCAAAAGCCGACGAGTACTTCACCAGAATTCAGCCTGCGAAGCCACAAAAGAAGATCAGAAAGAAACACCGTCTGAGGCGGGCATACCCATGCTCAGAGAAAGCAAAGCATGTCCGCATATCAAGTACAAGTGGATCCACTAAGTATACAAGTATAAATGACTGGAAAATACATAATGGATCATCTGATCGTAATCGAACAAGTACATGTCTGAATATCACATATAAACTGTGAATGATGCTTGAAGATACAACAAATCACTGATATCAAAGACTGATCCCAAAAGGTACCAAGTGAACATGATGGAAAAGGATGGTACGGAACTGCAAACTCAGGCGTCAGCATATAGAATGTCGCCATGAATGACTGCAACATATAAGGTGGAATGGTATCAACTAGCAGCAACAGGAGCAACTGTCAAGTGAACCAATGAATGCTGATACAACCTGAGGTCTTCACCGACTGCCGTGGTACATTTCTACACCATGGGAATAAATGATCTTAAGTCGGCCATGTGAAAAATCGTTTGATTACCGGTCATTGATGTATACCGTTAACAAACGCAAGACTACTCACCGATAATGATAATGAGAGTCAAGGTACCCAGGGCAAACTAACAGGTGTGAATAAATGAGCTGAAGTCGAACACCTATAAGAATCTATCGATCAGGAGACAATGATGATTTCCCACTACCGATAGCGAAGGATCTGCCACGAATGACTACAAACCCCAAGGTACTGCCAAATGGACTCTAGATCTTTGCCCCAGAGCAATGAGTCGGAGTCGATAGGGAAAGATCCGCTAGAAGGAAGGCATTAAGGCGTCCTTCATCAATCTAGCATGAGTGTAACCCATAGGCCAATAATGTGGAAGGAATAGGATGAAGAAAGATGTAGTAACCGAACCGAGGTACGTTTCCGGCGTACACAAGATGTAGCTAGCGCACGGTAGAAACCCTCTGAACCAACCAATAATGAAAGTTGACACAAAGGTGGGGTATCCACCAATAGGGTCAAATGGAAACCAAGGTACTGCACGAATCCCAATGTGTGATAATGTAAGCTGACATCGAACACAAGGGAAACCACTCAGTCAAAGACCCGTGATACTGATCGATGCTGAGCACAAGGTAACCTATCAATTTTGAAAATAGGGCCAGGGTGTGACTCTAGGCCTGCCCTCAGAGCAAGATGTCGTTGTAAATAAGGACAAGACCCGCCAGCAAGAAGTCAATGGGGACCTTCTCAAACCAGCACGAGTATAGGACCAATATAACTGATGTGATGTAAGACATGATATTGACAACTGGGATGGCCGACTGAAAAATGAGTCAAGAGACACCGCAGAGAGGCTGACTCAGGCTAACTTCCCTTGAACAAAAGCACGACTCAATATGACTATGGCAGCATATGATGAATCTGTATAAGTTCATCATGCAGGAGGCACGAACGAACCCTCCATATGATTGGAAGAGATAACCAATCAGGGGAGAACTGACTCAATAACAATGGTTAAGGCAAACCTAAGTCAAACTAAATCCCACCCAAGCGGAGGAGACTTTGTTTTGAGTGCTTTGTTCAAGGGCGACACGATTGACTCTAGCTACCAATAATAGATGGAAATACTGTCCCATTCCCACTCTTTTTGGAATATTTAATTTTTTTGTCTTTTTCTGTTAAGCTTGAAAAAGAATGAAAGAATGCTATGATATAGTGGAAAGAACGAGTGTCGGTGAAACAGATGATCTAGTTCCTGGGAGGGGAACATTCCTATGCTCAATGCAGCAAGGCGAAAACTGGTCGGTGACACTCAAAGGCATGTCCTTTCCACGGGACAAGGTATGTCAAGTTGCAGAGGTCAAAGGTATGCAAGGTTGATTTTTTTGCAAACGTCATGGTCAAAAGTTGGCTTAAACACGAGTCCAAGTGAAGCCGGCTCTAGGCCAAAAGGTGCAAATGGTCAACATGCAATGCAGCAGTACAACTCGACACAAAGGAGCCTCTAGGGTATAAGGCGAGAACAAAGTGAAGAAGCTAAGAGGAATGAGTCTTCAATGCATAAGTCATGGCGGGACTACAGAGGACTCCCGAGCCAAGTGACAACAAGGTACTAATTCGGGCACCCATGATAAGGTAGGCTCTACCACACAAGTCATGATACTTCTAAGCAAGGAGAAGGTTCTGCACCATAACTTGGTGGCATCGGTCCTAAGGCCAAATGGGAAAGGAAATTGATAAGTGCATAATGCAAGCGGAAAAACCTAACCTATATGCCAGTTTCGAGAAACAATACCTGTCAGAACGGACCAACCATAAATTTCGAAAGGAGAAGTCTTCCAAGTTCTGTATACATAAATAGGAACACTAGACACGAAGTTAATACATCCCACTTATAAACTTCATATAAAATCTTGTGTCATGGAATACAAAACAAGAAAATGCATACCTTATATATACAATATGGTACAGGGAACCACACAGCCTTGCGGCTTACGCATAATAGTTCTGCTGAACAAACCCCTTGCAGGGCTCAGGCCAAAGACTCCTTTGGTAGTCATAACTCATGGCTTCAAAGAGTTCCTCCTGTGAAGGCAAAACAAGTTATAAGAAACCATGGGAACTACAAGGATCAACAAAGGGAATTAAGGGGTCCCATGTCCCTATAGGAAGAATCTCTCGATCAAATGCTGGGACCAAGTCCCAAGAAGGAGAATAATAATTCAAAGGATCCTTCTCCGAAGCGATTGAACATTGAGGATTCAATGCCACATAATTGACCCGTGGCGGGGGAGAGTCTACTTGAACACTTAGAACAAACCAAGGGGCATTTTGTAATAAAGTCGAATTAGGGTGGTGATTATCATATGCAAGCTGATCAATAGTGACAATATTCCCATTATGAGGAAAGCACATTACTTGAAAGAGTGAAGACACCACAGCATTCATAGCATAGACATAATCACGCCCAAGTAGCATATTAAAGTCTAAAGGGCTATCAACCACCATCATATCGATTAAGACAGTCTTCCCACCTAAAGTGATAGGAAATTGAGGAAGAACAACCATAGATTCACCACATCTTCTATCATAGGCTAACAACTAACTCTGAGTTGTCACCAACTTTGGGGGACCCAAAGCTTTCCAAGTCAAAGAGGATATAATACTTGTAGAGGATCCTTCATGCACCATACATCGATAGACATTTTTGGAATTAACTCTGACCTTTATTTGGAAAGGTGCAGTGCAAGGAAGACGAGGCTCGACAAGACTATCCCAATCAAAGGAAACACTCTTGGAACTTGGAGGGGGAACATTCGAAGAAACCGGAATGCCCCCTATACTAGAAGACATTGTACTAGAAATTAAGCAGACTCTTTTGTTAGGCACTTCACCCCCCAAAAGAGGAGTGTAATCGTCCAGCGATTGTACTGGCTCAGCCACATGATCAACCAATGGTTGATGGGATTGATGAGAAACCATATCAGATCTAGGAGTAGAAGAACTTTAAGACTCGGACCATACCCTTTGAACATCTGGAATACCAGGGCATAAATGAGTAAGATGGTCTCCTTTACATATCTTACAAGGGAACTTAGGTTTAAAACTTCTACGTCCAGGCTTCTTATCAACCTCCATCTCGCCAACATGACTAGCAGTGGTTTGCGGAGAGTCCTGAACATGACTTGCAGAGGTCGGTGACTCTTTGCTAGTATGACTCGCAGTGACTAGACTTATGCCACCAGAATGACTAGCAGTGACTAGAGGTCCATCTCCGACCTGATAAGCAGAGGTTGAAGACTCATCTTCCACATGACTAGCAGAGGTCGAAGATGAAGTGCTAGTATGGCTTGTAATGACTAGACTTGTGCCCTCAGCATGACTAGCAACGGCTGAAGGCCCATCTCCAACATGACTGGCAGAGGTTGAAGATGAGGGGATAGAATTATTCTTCTTCTTTGACTTCCTCTTTCTCCTCTTTTTAGATTTCTTGTTGCAAGAAGGAGGAGAAGAAGGAATCCTAGATTTCTCGTTGAAAGAAGATGAACAATTAGAACCCAAGTGATGCCCTTGAAATAAAGCATTCAACTAAGAGGCTTCAAGAGAATTTGGAATATTCGGAGTGGACCACAGCCAAACGGGCAGTCCAACATTCAACCCAGGAATATTCAAAGTGGCCATCAAGGGAGTACCAATGTTTCCAAAGAAAGGAAAAGCACAAGGATCCCCTTTTGGAAGGGTACCTTGGTTGGTTTCCACAGGAATATTGGCCATATCTAACTTATTCTCAAACCCTTCCCTTACGAGAATGTATAAATGACTTTTTAAGGAATATAAACACACAATCAAGACCTTTTTCCCTTGAGGAGGCAACTCCACAACTTTTGAAAGAACAACCAAAAGTATTTCAAGATCGGCATAGTGGTAAGTTAGTTGCTTAGAATATCAAATCCAAAAGTGACTAGACAAAAATACCTAAAGCCAACTATATACAAGGAGCAAAGATCACCCACTATAAAGTCCCTAAAAGAAGTCATCTAGTCAAACAACTTCCAATTATTTCCACTCCGGGTGATGAGGACCGGACACCAAAATACAAGAAAGTGGAGTGAGGGGCCTTCCGAAGATAGTCTGGGATAATGACGGCCCAGTCCTATCAGCGAAGGTAACAGAGGAAGTTACACTGACCTCCTAACAATAGCCTGTGCCGGTGCAAGCCCCCAAGCTTCGCAAGGGTGCCCTCCAGTATTACCGTTGAATGTGATACAACGTTGACCTCAGGTGCCACGAGATTCCCCTCCATAGCCACCTATGTAGATCCCTAGGAGTAGCAACTATGGATACCAACTCGTTGTAGAAGCCAGGCGGAATAGTCGTGAGGTAAGATCGGACAAGTAGGAGAGGGGGTATCTCTCTTCCCTCTCTTCAAAAACCCTCGTGCTTAACTCCCAGATCCGAAGCTTTCCTGGTCTTCCTCACGCTATTGGATTTGCACTCTCTATTCAGACTCCTATGTTTGACAGTTTAAATGGCCTTGGGCAGTTAACTCTCCACTCGCCTAATCCAACGCCCTAAATCCTAAAACTTGTTTGTGTATTTAACTTAAAAGAAAAATTTCTAGTTGATTTTAATTAGCGCTTGATTTTAAGGGTTGTTCTTTAAGTCCAAGGATGATGGAAGTGAAACTTTATGATGTGTGTATGACTCAACCGAAAATCAAAGAAAAAGTAACTACATGAATGCAATCATTTTTCTTTCGATGAAAAGACTACTCTACATGGGTTGTCGGAAACATTTAGAAAGCAAAATCTTTTCTTTTCTTTCCTTGTAACACACTTCAAATACGCAAAAAACCAAAAGAATTGCTAATGCTTTAACTATGCAAACTAATGCAAAGTATAGTGAAGATGCAAGAATCGAAAAGAACTCTAAAACAAGAAATGAAAGTTGCTTTGTTTATCAAATTTTTCTTTTGCCACTTACAATATTTAGATGGAATATGAGATGCTACAATTCATTTCGTCTAAATACTAAAAGCAAAACTCAAGATAACATAAAACACTTTCATTAACCAAAAGGAAACTAAATGAAAAGAAAATTCAAGAAAGCAAAACTAAAACTTTTCAAAAAAAAACTTGAAAGTAGCAACAAAAAGGTCTTTTTGAAAATTCTCTCAACAAAAACCGACACTTTACGATTGAAACAACAAGCAAGAAACACTTTTTGCAAGTTGGCACCCAACAAAGGATGAAAACTCAACAAAAAACAAATGTGCTCAAAAAGGATTTTTGACAATCGAAGGCAGCAAGGAAAGCTTTGGTAACAAAGACCAAAAAAGATCAAAAAGACGGTTTTAAGAAAGTATGAAATGAAAACTTTGATGAAACCAAGAAGTAACTAGTCACAAAAATCGATTTCGTTAAGCAAACAAAAAGTCACCAAGAAGCAAAGTTGAACACAAAGATTGATAACAATCTTTCTGCTCTGATCACTCAGAGCAGCCAAGATTCCAATCAAGAAATCTTGCGTGTTTTTTAGAAAAAATATGATGACACTTGCAAACACAAAACAAGACCAAAACTCCTTATAATTAGAGAGAAATTGGAGTAAGGATGCTCGCTGTAAAACAGAGAACTGATACTGACAAAGATGACTGTTCAAAACTGACTGAAAGCACCAGACACACTCCAGAGACAAAAAGATTTATAAATCCTGAAAGTTGCCAGTTATACGCGACTGTATTTAGTGCAGACTACGTGTATACGCGACTATTTCTGAGGAAACCTGCATATACGCGGGTTTGCTTCAGACAACAAGTGTTTATACGCTTCTGTAACTAAACAAAACAATGTATATCTAATATTTCAGGAAAAATAAAAAAGAGACTCAAGAAACTGGTAAAACTCAGAAGTCAGAAATAGACCAGACAATAACAATAAACCAGCAAGCAACTGAGCCCTGATAGGCTTGACAAACACCCAACTAGGAACAACAAGAGTGTTTTTCCCCAGCGGAGTCACCAGTTCTGTTGTGGGATTTTATCCCCTAAGGCTCTTGGGTGGAACCCTAGCAGACTGAAAGTTGTCTAAATCCAGAAGCATGCACACACACAACCATTATGCTAGAAAAAGCTATTTCTAAGGTGAGAAGGACGTACCTTAGGTCCTACGTTCGGGTAGTTCCTCAAGGGTCCAAACCCTTCTTCATGTCCCTTTCGCTCCTTTGCCCTGTAAAACCAACAATTCCAAAGAATGCATCAGTATATGGACAAAGATTTATACAAAATCATCTTTATGTTATACAAGAAAGGAGTTAGTTATAAACTTTTAGACATCTATTCATACATGAAATTCAAACATGAACATCATTAACATAAAGAAAGAAGCATATCGGGAACAAGATGTGTTTCTTTATTAGACAAATAGAATAGTATAGAAAAGAGCAATATCACCTGAGCAACCTCTGCAAGCTTAAAGCTCAGCCTCCTTCTGGATCTGTCCTGCCTCAAGCCTCTAGTAGATCTCCTTCCAATACTCACTCCAAGATGTCATAACTAGGGGATGAACATCAAATCACAACGAAACAAGGGTTTCCTGTACAAATGGGGGAAGTGTAGAAGGCACAAGGGTATTCAGACCTGATCAGGGGGAAATCTCAGTATAATAACCTTTCTCTCTCTTCTCTCCTCCCTTAGGCCTTCCCTTTGGTGTCTTTTTATACCAATTCCAAAGTATTTTTTTAGTTCGGAATTGGTTGGGAACAGTTGAGGCCATGGGCACTAACAGGTGATCAGCAGGTAAAACCCGCGATCTCTACCCGAAAATAAGGATTTTTATATTTTTTTAAGTGTTTTAATACATATACGCGGGTTGGGTATATATGAACCCGGGTATACACGCGTTTAACTCAGGACAATGTCATGTACAGGGAATAAAACATTATTTTTTAGATTTTGGACCAGGTCTGGAAGGAGGGGTTGCCCTAGGCCATGGGTGCAGCATCACAAACCATAATAGTGAGATTTGGAGCTATAACACTTATGCACATTCCTCCTGCAACAATCATTAGAAGTGGGCGCCTTCCATATTTTTCCATAATCAATGATGAGTGCACCGCCACCATCTGATGAAATCCTCTTTGCAATATTCTTTGCCAATTATGCTCCAACACATTATAACTAAACTCTGTTTTCTAATTCCCTTTTTAAATTTGATGATTTTGAATGAGGGCTTTTTCTTTGTCTGCCAGGGATAATTAATATCGAATTTTGGCAAGGAAAACCATCCTCTGCAACTTGGTGAATGCGACTGCGCGAGCTGACAAGACGGAGTCTAGCATTGGCTCCAATGGGGATGGTAGCTGCCGCTTATTGGAGGTGCCAAGAACCACAGAGCTTTGGGAGAGCAGACAGTGCCTCCATCCATTGGGCAATGGAGTCAATATTTCAACAGACAACACGAGACTTCGGACTCATTTATGAATTGAAACTTGACTGAAATGAGTGGAAACTTTCTCAACAAACTTCACACTAAAACTGTAAATGAACTCAGAATGAAATGCGGCCTTTTGGCTGCTTATTTATTTACAAAATCTACCCTACTTTGCTGTAAAAATAATAGATCAAGTAATACTGAAATGCCAAATTAACCATTCAAGTAAACCTGAAAATGATGCCGCTTGAGAGTGCTTCAACCAAAGCACAGATGCAATTGCTGGCAGCCCTTCATGCACATAATGAATCTGGCTATGTATAAGACAACTTGATCTATCAGTCAAATTGAAAAACATTTCCATGTATTCTGCAATAGGATCGCAATAGCCAAACTCTATTTGCTGCCCCAACTCTACAGCACATACCTCCAGTTGCACACTATCAATGCAAACATCTGTAGGCAATTCTATTATTTCTTGTTTCGAAGGAGGAAGGATTTCCAAGAACTTTTTGGGGTCTTGGAAATCATATGACTGGATCTGCCCATTCAAATACTGAATCTCCTTCTCAAATCTTTCAACAACTAATTCAAAAACACTAGTTTTAGCTTCAAAAGGAAACTTCGGAGATTTCAAACCTTGAAGCAAGGCACTAAGAAATTCTTCATTGAGTTCAAAATCCGCTAACCAATTTCTAACATTGTTTACAGCTTCACAAAGTGTAGGGTTTTCCACATACCCTACCATTTCATGAGTGGATCAGCGAGCACTGGAATGCCTGGATCAAGTTGGAGTCGCCATGTGAATGTTTTCAGCCTTCATAAGTATCCGACTGCTGTCAACCATTAGCATTAGATCTGCAATTTGATTTCATGTACTGGGACAAGACAATCAACAAATCGAATGTCACATCAACAACAAACTATCTTCCCCAGTATGGTCTCCTGAACTTTCTCCATACTCATCTTCTTCAGTGACGTAAATGGGCAGATCATGAGGAGTAAAGAAGTGGTTTTGGTCCCCTGCTACATCAGCATCTTCATCTGAACCTTGAGTTACAAAATTCTGCAAAAGAGGAGTTTTGACTGATTGCTGAGCTGCCAGCTCTTGTACTCTTGGTTCACGCTACTTGATTCTATACTAAGGTTGTTGCTGGCCATGGTAATTTGGATTACGAATCTGCGGTTCTGATTTGTCAAGGTTCCGTCTTTTGAACATTTCATGAAACCAACGTGGTTCTGATGATGTAGATTCTTCCTTTATAGTCACTCTTTTCTCTGCCTTCAAATGTGCTCTCTTGTCGTTCAGATTTGCCTCAACATTGACAACAATATTTTGCATATCTTCTAAAGTAGGCAGATCTCTATCCCGTAATGAATAAGCCATCTCCGGATCAAAGCCATCTGGGAATTTGAGAAGAGCTGATTTTCTAGACGGTCTTAAATCATCAGGGATAGCATTATAAATTGTATTGAACCTGATAATGTAGTTTTGGACAGACTCACCGTGATTGTGTTTGATATTATTGTACTCGGCATTGATCTGAAGCGGATCCTTTCTAACTTCCCAACACTCAAGAAACTGCTTCTGAAGTTCAGCCAACGTATTTATACTTCTAGCTCCCAAGCCTCTGAACCATTTTCTTACCTCGCCTCTGAATGTTTGCACAAACAATCGCATAGTTACATCCTCATCATCAATCTCATATATATCATAAAAAGTTTCCATTTTGTCTATGTGCTGCTGAGCGGACACACTTTGAGGAGTGCCATCAAATAAAGGGACTTTACTCTGATAGTCCACGGGCATATCATGCAATTGCTGAGGTAAAGCAAGAGGCAGAAAGCGAGCAGTCATTGCTCTAGGTGGATTTACTCTCGGTGTTGTTAGCGGAGTGGATGCTGCTACTATATGGGGAGTATGTGGAGGTGTATGCGGAGGAGAAATAATGTGGGATGAAGAAGGGGAATTAGTTGTAGATTCGGAGCAAGTAATTATAGGTTGCAAAGGAATGGTAGGAATGAAAGGCGGTTCAGTAGGAACTCTAGAAGTAGATGCTGTGACAGTGGATCCAATGTTTGCAGATATGGCTTCCAAGAAATCAGTAAGATTGGCTGCTTGGATGGTGGTCTGAAGGTGCCTCAAGATAAAATTGTCAATTAATTTATTGTGCCTTTCAAATTCAAGAGCTGTAGCAAAGTCAGGATTTGGAACAATAGAATCGAGAGCATTTTCGGACTTCGTTTTGAATGATGACAATTCGAACCTTGCGTCAAAAGGAAGTTCTTCAAGATATTCAAAAAGTGCAGGACATGAATGAGATTTAACCAAGGGAGTCGCCGAGCTTTCTTGACGGAGGATTTTTCGAATAAAATTTGGATTTTCATAAATAGGAGGTGGATTCGTATCTAGATTAGCACTTGTATGTCTTTTTGAAGCCAGTGTATTTATCAAGAGATCAAAAGAATGAAATTAATTCAGCCAATCGTTCTCTAGACCCAATCATCCAAAGGTCTAGAATGATCAAAGGTACTGGGGTGATCTGCAAATCAAAGTTTCGCAAGATAACCGGAGATCGACTGAAGCAACATTTATCTACTTTTGCTTATGCATAACAAGAGCATTTCGAAAGCTACTTAGCGTGACTTCAGACTCCATCTAAAACTTGTGAAACAAACTCATCAACAAGCAAACCATTTGATATTTCTTCCCCAGTATGGTCGCCACTATGTTAGTGCTCAAATCTGCCTTAGGCTGAAATAAGGCAAGACTCAAGGCCACATCAAACCACGCTTAGCCTCGTAGCTAGCCTTACGAGGACAGGAGAGGGATCTCTCCGCGTCAAACTTGGCAAAAGGTAATTGAAAAGGGTTGAGATGACCAAATTGATGACTGATTTTAGGCTAGGTATTAAGTACAAAGAGTTTAGGATTGATTTTTTATGATTTTGTTGAAATCAAGGGAAAGGCAATTTTGGGTGCGGGGATGAGGCACAGTTTTTGCAGAGGTCCACTTGCGGCAAGATAGGCAATTGTTTTGATGCCTTAAAGCTGGTGAGATGGATAGATCAGACCACTGAGAGGCTAAGGAGAGCAAGGGGTCTCAAGTATTCTCCTTAAACTGAAGAAAACATAGAATATTAAACAAATTTAAAGGCAGAGCATAGCAATTTCATGGATTCTACCTTAACACTTCATTTGCTTAATAAGAGAAGATTAAATAGATAATGATGCACATGCACAAATTACAAGTACTCAAAGAAACACACCATCAAGACATAAAGCCACATGGATCCCAAGTAGTGCTGCAAAACCCTGGTCTTTCCTTTGCGAGAAATGCTAGTAAAATATGTACAATATAGTCTCAAAACTATCCCAAGAGTCCAACCCCTGCTACTGAATGAAGACTTACATATATAGACCAAGCTATCCTCATTCCCTAACCTCTAGGGGTCGAGCTCCTCCTTCGAGGAGCAGTTTGAACAAATTCTAAACATGGAGCAAGAATCTAGATGACCAAACAACCTGCCTCTGAAAAGAAGGAAACTGATTCATTACATTGATTTCTTGCTAATTTGTGAATGAATCATCTAAAAGAAGGTAGATAAGTTCCATGTTACCTTACATACATCAAATTACATCATATTGGGTGAAAAATTACATCAAAGAGTGAAACTGGTAGAAACTAGCCAAATTCCTGAGCTGAAGGTGAAAATCTGGGCCAAAAACTGTATGCGTAGCGTCCCTGATCCCTATACATAGTTCCCCTTTGAGCCTGTTTTTGGGGCACTTCCCGACATCCAAATTGAGCTCATGATAGCTAGTTGGAACGCCTTGGATGTCTACTTTACCACTCAAGTAGAATTTTCCAATTTGGAGCTCATTTTCCCCGTCAAAACAGAATTCTCCCAGAGGTACTACCTGCAGATGGAAAAGGTGGCAGCAAGGTGGTTTTCATGATGTTTTTGGACATTTTGACCATCTAGAACTTGATGGAATGCCTTGGCAGTGGCTGTACAAGTGTATTTCTTCATGAAAAATCCAAAACTACAAGCCATTTGTCAATTGGACCTCCCAATCTTTAGGGTAGCGCGTTGCGCGCTACGCGTAGAACCCAAAAACCTATTTCTTAAGCCAAAATTTTTGAAATGACAAAAAATTCTCCAAATGTGCGCAAAATTGGAGTGAAGAGCCTCCATCATGTATCATGCTCAACGAGTGAAGCCTCGGCCAAAACTCTAAGTGGATCAGGCCTATTGTGTCGTTTTTTTACTTTGCTCAAACGCCTTTTGAGGACCTTGATTCTCGCTTTGCAAACATGCATGCGAGCCCAATAGTGAGTCTTCATGTGGCAAAGCATGTCCTTGTCCCTATTTTCCTTCGCCAACAACTTCTCCAGAGGAGTGTTGACCCAGATGAGCATTGATTCCCTATCAATAGGTCTCAAATCACCAGGTCTCCTTCGGGCCAATTCCCAATCTTCGTGGATCTTCCGTAGCTCATAAAGTTCATGCTCATCTTCCAACTGCTTGTTGCACTGCTCTAGGTAGTTGATCACCCATTTAGCCATCTGCAATTTCTTTTGCAGTGACTCATTCTCGGCCCTTTTCTCTCGGATAATCTCCTTTAGCTCGGAACTAGGAGAGCTAGCATCAACATCAATGATGTCCGTGTCCTGGCCTCCTGAAGGACCCTCGTCAACCATGGGTCTCTTACCCCTGTCCTGACTATGTACCTGTGTGGTAGATGGAAGCGAGACCCCTTCCACATGATGTGGAGATAATACTCGCTCTGCTGATGGTGTCAACGAGACCCCTTCCACCCTAGGTGGAGATAGTACTCGTCGTGCGGCTGCAAATAAGGCCTTGTGGCCTTTCTGATATGTCACATATACGGGAGCATCAACATGCTCGGTCTCGGGAATGTGAAGCTATTGTGAAGGCCCTCCCTCATCATGAACCAACTCTGGTGGTGGCTGAGGCGCTGTGAAAAGGTCACGAGCAATAAAATCCTCCCATGTAATGCCCTGCTGTGTCAGCTGATGAACCACCATGATTTTGATCAATGCATAATGGTATATGCTCCTGTGCTGCTATGTTGGGCTCTTCTTTTGCACTAAAGGCACCATCCTCTCTATGTTGGGAAACATAAAATATGGGATGTTCATCAGGCGCACCCTTGTAAAATGCATCAATAAACGGACATGATATGCATAAAGACATGAGAATCTGCCCTCACAACTGAAATATCAGATGATAAGTTTCATCAAAGGTGCAAACCGATCATTCAGGTAGTGGAAAGGAAAAACTCTACTCAAGTGCCTTATATACCCTGGTTTAATATATGGCTCATAATATGATTTCTCTAGCTGTTGATGCTTATTACATTGCTCTCCGATATTCGGAATTCTCGTGGCCTCTACAATGGTTTCTGGTAACAAAATGAAATTAACTCCAGCAAGGTTCACATGGCCATCATGTAAATGGAGAACAAACAAGAGAGGTAATTCGCGATGATGCTGAAACTATGAAATTAGCTCACAAAAATGATAGCATGACTGGTGGCGAAAGCAATCCATGGCGAGTGGGCAAGCTTGCAATTGTACCATAGAAGTGGGTTCTTCTCTGAGATGTTTACCACCCTTGCCACCTTTGCGAGGTCTTTGTGTCACATTTCATTCTGTGGTGGAATCACTTTCATTTTCTTGCTCATAAGATGACTCTGTATCTAACATGGTTTTGACAACAAAATAGATGCAATAGGAGGACTGCAATGCGTATGCTGTAGGTGTGAAGAAATATCAATTTCAATGTATCCTCAAAAAACCAGTTGAAGCATCATAAACATTATGCCATAATAGGTATTTTGTTTGGTATATTTGGGCATAAAAACAATCACAAAGATGTTGTGGTATGAAGTGCTGCTGTCTACAATGTTTACAATGTTTTTAATACTCTATACAAAGTTTCAATAAGGGCCTAGGGTTTGATTTATTTTCTTAAACCCAACATCACTTGCATTTCTTTCAAACACACATTAAACACCATTCAACTTGATGCTTGAGTCAAAGAAGACACCTACTTGTAGTTGTCGGGGTGATTTGATAAGTTTTAGGCACAAAACACAGCGCTAGAATGGATGCGTAGCGCACCAGTTGTATGCGTAGTGCACCTCCCTGTGCGTAGTACCTGTGTAAATTTACACAGGATGTGCGTGCCCAATGCGTAGCGCACCACCCAGTGCGTAGCACACCAATCCTATGCGTAGCGCGCACCTTCACTCTGCCTCTAGGGTTTGAAACTCGGTTTTTTCGCCCTCCAATCTTGACAATGCTCTTTCTATGATATGTGGTGAAGCAAAAGACTTGTTTCACTTTATATACACCCACAAAATATCTAATTTGAATAAATTAACTTTAAAACCCACTTTGTAAAGTTTGGGCACTTTCACTTTTGGTCTATTAATACAATGATGCTTTTTCATTTCCCTTTTCTTTTCTAAGGTTTGGACTGAAGCTATTTGTTGATTTTTGTTTGCAGGGATAGTTGTAACATGCTCTGGCAAAGGAGACCAAGGCTGCACTCGAACATTTGAAGGATTGAAAATTTTGACAATTTCTTACAAAAATGAGAAGTCGACTTATCTTCAAAATGGAGTTTTGAAGAGAAGTCCTAATTCAACTATACAATAATGAAAATTATTGAAATGATGATCTATCAAAGACATCCCTCTGGCCTGTCGGTCTCCTAATACTTTGCAAGACAAAAAATGACTCAACCCTAGACCTAAAACCTCAAAATTTAAAACATGATTGTGAATGACCTTGGAAAACCTTATTTTAATGAATAAACCTGAACTAGCAGTGCCAAGCACAAGGGGAATGAGTGACACACAACTGCTCCATCAGAGTTATGGCATGCCTAACGAAATGAAGCTGATCAAACGGATGGGACACCTAAAACATGAAATGCAAAAAAGAGCTTTTGATCTCTGATGGAGGGATAACTAGACCGACTCTAACACAACACTTGGATAGTACCTTGAAGTGGTCACAAAGGAACACAAGCGTCACTCTGCTACCAGCAAGCCTACTCAGTACCCTAGTGGAGTTACTTGCATCATCTCTCTACACAATAATCCTTTCTCTTCTTTTGCCTTATTCATTCTTCATTTTTCAAAATTTTCACTTTCATTTTTTCATTTCCCACTTTTACAATTGTGCATAGAACTTATTAATTTCAGAGGCAGAAGAGGGATCCTAAATTATTTAGATCAGAAGAGGTTGCTCCTTAAGAGATGTAGTTTATTATATACGTTTGACGTGCTTGTTAAGGTCTTCCCCCTCACCTTACTCTACTTGATTGAATTGTCAACAGTTAACCCAAAAACAACCGACTATAGTAGGCGGCACTTGTTAGCATGCAAGCGTTGTATTTTCACCAAGGTTCACTTCGAACAATATGTATTTTCCATCGATGTATCATGGAATAAAAGTAAATAGTTCATCGTATAGAGGTTGGATGACAGATAACCAAATAGTGATAGTTGCATAAGGCCTCTTGTACTTTTACCAAACTTGTTTCAAGAGCCATGCATGGTTTCAATATGAAACTAACCTACAAAAAAAAGCAAGCAAACAAGAAACAAATAAAAGAACAAGTAGAAGTAAATTTGAAAGCAAAATGAGTAAGAAAAAAAGCAAAGCAAAGAAAGTAAGAAAATAGGCATGCAAGAAAACAAACTGAAAGAAAACACTACTCCTACTCCTAAGCTAACAGTGCATGGGCCTGATCACATGGAATGATGTTTCCAATGCAGCCACTAACACATTGGTTAACCCATGTTGGCGAAGGCTTGGTCCGTGAGAAACCCGGTTGTGCGAACCATCAAACAAGAAGGATATAACAATGAAGAAAAACACACTTCATGTTTCAAAGTGTCCACATGACATAAGTGAGTGCAAGTACATAACATGTGGTCCATGGACTTGTCATAGTGTTGTGCGATAATACGTGCAAATTTGAAGCATATGAGTACTCTTGACGGTGGCACGCAAGAAAATGAAATAAGAAAATACAATTTGCATCGTGCACACATGCTTGTAATATATCATTCCCTAATGCATCATGAGTGATGGGATTGTGTAGTTTGAGTGGAGGAAGTGAAATCTGAGTATTGGACTGTTCTTTAGTGCATACATATGAGTGATGAGGAGCCTTAGGTGTTTCAACAATTTCCTTATCAGAAGTGAGACCAACCTCAAGAGAGTGAGGGCCTAACATAACCATTAGCCTTGGCTAAGGTGCCTTGATAGTCTGGGGGGTTTGGACTTTGTCGATATATAGATCTGTAGGTTTTAACCCCATACAAAAATCACCTGCATATGAATTCTAAAACATAGAAAATAAACAATGCTAGAGCATAACACATAAAACACATATATACATAGATTTTCCCCTGGATCCCAAAACTAGGAATACCAGCTTAATCTTTTTCGTTATGTTCCTTTCAATGTTATAATACATATTTATACATGCCAAAGCATCCAATACGATTGACCGAAAAACCATCGTGTCCAATATGATGGACTGAAAACCATCACGTCCAAAAAAACATGTGCGAAAGTCATGCACAAAACCATAGGTGGGTCCACCCATCCTAATAGGTTCCAAAACCAAAATTTTCTGGGGCATTGCCCCAGACCCCATAAAGTGGGGTTACAGGTATGCCTCGGCCCTGAAACACCCATTGTCTCTCTACACCAAGGGAACTTCTCAGAGCTCACAAATTTTGTTAATGCATCTACAGTATTCTTCAAAGTCTCCACCTTTACCAACCACACCTTTTTGTCTTCTATCATATCCCTCACAAAGTGATACTAAATATCAATGTGTTTTGTATTTGAATGATATGCGAGGTTCTTTGCCAAGAAAATTGCACTTTGGCTGTCACAGTATCCTTATAGCTCCCTGTACTAACCCCATACTTGAACACAATCTCTACAACCAAACTGGTTCCTTGCTTGCATGAGTGGCTGCCATGTATTCTACATCTGTAGTTGATAGTGCCACTACAGATTGTTTCTTACTCATCCAACTGACTTCACCTCCAAATAGGTTATACACATACCCACTTGTAGATCTTCTCTGATCCAGATTTCCAGCCCAGACTGCATCAACAAAGCCATGAATATCCAACATTTTGTCCAATCCCAATCTTCCTTGGTAGCACAAACCATAATCGCTAGTGCCATGCAAATACCTGAAAACCTGCTTCACTACTGTCCAATGCCCCTTCCCTGGTTTTAACATGAACCTGCTCAATACTCCCACTACATGTGCAATGTCTAGTTTATTACATACCATTGCATACATCAGTCTACCGACTGCACTTGCATATGGAACACGGGACATGTCCTCTTCCTCTTCTTGTGTCTTCAGACACTGTTCAACAAATAACCTCACACCTACAACAATAGGAACCTTCACTGGTTTACTATCTTTCATATTAAACCTTTGTAGTATTATCTCGACATACTTCCTCTGGCTTAGTGAGAGCTTCCTCTTTGCCTGATCTCTTTTAATTTCCATGCCCAAGATATAGTTTGCAGCACCAATATCTTTCATGTTGAATTTGGAGGACAATTGGGTGTTCAAATATTTGATAATTTCTTTGTTATTTCCAACTAGCAATATATCCTCCACATACAAGACCAGATAAATAACATGGTCACCAATTAATCTAAAATGCACACAATGATATGCTTTACTTTTGGTGAAGCCAACTCCCCATATAAATGTATCAAATTTTTGATACCACATCCTTGGTGATTGTTTTAACCCATACAAAGACTTCTTTAACTTGCATACTAGTTCTTTCTTACCCTTCACCACAAAGCCTTCAGGTTGCTTCATGTAGATCTCCTCTTCTAGATCCCTGTGAAGAAATGTTATCTTCACATCCATTTGTTCTACCTCAAAATCAAAAGCAGTAACAACAAATAAAAGTTACCTAATAGAAGTTACCTTGGCAATAGGAGAAAAAATATCACCAAAATTAATTCCCGGCACCTGGGAATAACCTTTTGCTACCAACCAATATTTTTACTTCTCCATCTTTCCTTCTGCATTTGTCTTCTTCTTGAACACCCGTTTTCTGCTAATGGGTTTCCTTCCAGACGGCAACTCCACCAAATCCCAAGCCTCATTTTTGTGCAAAGATGCTATTTCATCAACCATGGCCTCTTTCCAGAGTTTTCTATCCTCTAAATTTAATGCTTCCTTCATAGTTCTAGGATCATCATCAGTAACAGAAAAAGAAAAATTTGAACGAAAAGCAGATGAACTATACCTTTCAGGTTGCCTTCTTTCTTGAACTAATCTTCTCATAGCCAGAGCTTGTTGCTCTTCATCTTCTGATTCCTCCTCTGCTGTAGAGTCTGATTCTTCCTCCTTTAGCTCAAACTCTATCTTTTCATGTTCCTTTAGTTGGACTTCATGTTTAATAATATCTTTCACCTCTCTAAATAACACATCTCAAATGTACACAACCTTACTTCTTACTGGGTTCCAAAGCTCATAACCCTTTAAACCATCATTATACCAATAAAGATGCACTTTTCAGATTTACTATCCAACTTGGTTCTTTTCTCCTTGGGAACATGTACATATGCATCACATCCGAATAACCTTAAATGTGAAAGAGAGGGTTTCTTACCAGTCCATACTTCTTGTGGAGTCTTATCCTCCAATGTTGATGAAGGCGACCTGTTGACCAGGTAACATGCATTATCCACCACCTCTGCCCAGAATTCTTGTCCTAACCTAGCACTACTGAGCATGCTTCTTGCCCTTTCCATGAACATATTGTTCATTCTTTTTGCAACTCCATTTTGCTGAGGTGTATATGGAGTACTCTTCTGCCGTGCTATACCACACTTCTTACAGAATTCTTCAAATTCCTTGCTGCAAAACTCTCCACCATTATCTTTTCTCAGCACCACTATCTTCTTCTCTATCTGATTTTCCACGAGATCCTTAAATTCTTTAAACATGTAAAAGACTTCAGATTTCTTCTTAAGAAAATATATCCATTTATTCCTTGAGAAGTCATCTATAAATGATACATAATACACATACTTACCCAGTGATGGAATCTTCAGAGGTCCAAGCACATCATTGTGCACAAGTTCTAATATCTATTTCGCCCTTTTACTACCAAAGGGGAAGCTCACCCAATTCTACTTCCCATATAGACAATTTTCATAGAAATCAAAATCCAGAGAGCTATTACTCATACCTTATACCATAACTTTACCACGAAGTATTCGAAGGCCCTTCTCTCTAGTATGTCCAAGCCTTTGATGCCACAACATGCTCTTCTCTCCAAAGACCACTAGATTTTCTAAACTGTTGCACCCATCAATAACAGTGTTACCATGTAACTTTTATAGAGTTCCAACCTGAACTCCCCGCATCAATACTACTGCTCCCTGAACCATTTTGTAGGTATCCTTCTCGAACATTGTTTTTACACCTGAATCATCTAGCTTGCTTACAAAAGTCAGATTTCTGGCTAATGCAGGAATATGCAGAACACCTGGAAGTGTTCTAACCATTCCACCTTGTAATTTTAACTTTACTTTTCGACGACCAATGATTCTAGCCTTCCTATCATCCCCCAAGAAGACATCACCACCATCATATTTCTCATACTCGCAGAACCACTCTCTATGGGGAGTGAAGTGAAAGGATGCACCTGAGTCAACCAACCATGCCTCATGATCTACATGTCTACTTGCAGAAGCCAAGTACACATCCGCACCTTCGTCTGATGTGGTTTTTGCCTCTGCAGAAGGAGCATCATCAGATCCCTCTCCTTTATAAGGAGCTTTCGATTTATAGTTCCTTTTGTAGTGTCCTTCCTTTCTGAATTTCTAGCACACCACCTTTAGAGGTTTTCCTGGGTGTTTAGGTCTCGCACTTGATGAGTTATTCTTGTTTCTGTTCATACAAATAAGGTATCACCATTTTGGCTCTCCATATTTTTTCATCTCATCTCCTCCGCCAGCAAGGATGAGACTATTTCATCAAACTGCAAGGTAGTTGCATTGCTACCTATTGTAATAACTAGACTATCCCACGAATCTGGTAGAGACCACAACAAACTAATGCACTTATCTTCATCTGAAATTTTAATATCAATAGATGCTAGCTGACTTACCATAGTATTAAATGCATTCAGATGCTCTGTCACCAAGTCTCCATCTTTCATCCTCAGGTTATACAATGTTTTCCACAGGAACGATTTATTCACCAAAGACTTAGATTGGTACAAAGTCCCTAACTTGTCCCACAAAGCCTTCGGCATAGCTTCCCCTGATACATTCAACAATACTAAATCTGAGACACACAATCGTATTGCACTCTTCACCTTCCAATCCAACTTCTTCCATTCTTCATCGAACACTCCCATTGGTTTAGTACCTGGATCTACTGTGATCCACTGATCTTTATCCACCAACAGATCCTCCATCTTGAGTTTACACAACTCAAAGCTTTGACCATTAAATTTTTCGATCTCTATCATTCCATTGCTTTCCATCTTGTTTCACCAATAGAATTGATCTCGTAGATCTCCCACTGAATAGGGCCTACCACAGGCTCGAGCGAAACCCATCAGCAGCAAAGGCATCCCCTTGAAGCCAAAACAACTCTGATACCAAATGTAGGTTTTAACCCCATACAGAAATTACCTGCATATGAATTCTAAAACACGGAAAATAAATAATGCAAGAGCATAACACATAAAACACATATACACATATATTTTCCCTTGGATCCCAAAACTGGGACTACCATCTTAATTTTTTTCATTATGTTCCTTTCAATGTAATAATACATATTTATACATGTTGAAGCATCCAACATCATTGATCGAAAAACCACCGCATCCAATACCATGGACCAAAAACCATCACGTCCAAAAAAACATGTGCGAAAATCATGCACAAAACCATAGGTGGGTTTGACCATCCTAACATAGGGTCCAAAACCAAATTTTTCTGGGGTGCTGCCCCGGACCCCATAAAGTGGGGTTACAGGTATGCCTAAAACCCCCTGTGACCCCCCCCCCCCCTCGCTACACAATTAGTGCAACAAAGGGGGGCTCCACCCCCCTCTAACCCCCCGATTAACTACATGGGCTAGTCGTGGAAAGAATATAACACAACCCAACAAGATCATCGTAGACTAGTGGCTTATTTGGATTAACAATGAGTGAACCAACATTGTGATCAGATGTTGAGGTAAAGAGATCACGATACCCAATATTAGAAAAATTAGGATGTTGGTCGGCATCTTCATGATTTGATGAATCACACGGAGGGGTAGATGAGAAGAAAGGAAGTTCACCCTCTACATTTCTGGAAAAAGGAGATGAAAGATCAAGTGGACATTTAATGAATGATTAGTCCTCTCCATTTTCAGATGGTGTACTGATATCTGGTGTGTCCTATGAATGCTCAACAATGGGTGCATCTGTGGATGGAGATGCACATGAAAAATCAGGGATGGAAAGATCGTCGAGGATGTTAGGAAAAAGCAGAGGAGGTATGGACAGACTAGGATGGTCTTCTACTGCCGGTGGATGTTCAAGCTCTCCATCATGATGTTCATGAATTCTAGTACATGTTTTTTGTGCAACGCCAACTCCATTGATAGATCGATCCTCAATCGAAACAAGTGTAGAGTATTAAATGGAAGAACACAAGGCAGTGTCATCCGAAGGATGATCAAAATATGAAGACAGAGGTTAAGGTACAAAATACATGTGACAAGGTATGGAACTCATAACCAAGTTTGCACAAGAATCAGAAGGAGAAATGTCGAGAGGTCATGAAGGTTCAATACATGCGTGTTCATGCTCTCCCAGATCACTTTGCAATGGTGGAGCTGTTTGACGAGGGGATGGTGGACAATAACCTGTGATAGCAACCGTAACGATCTTTTATTGCACAACTCCATCACCGAAGCATGTTGAGCAGGGTTTGAGCTTGAAATCCTTCTTGGGATGGATTGACTTGTTAAGGCAGTACTCGAATCTATCCCAAAGGTAAGGAAATTTCATCTAGCTCTTGGGAGCTTGAAACTGAAAATCAGAAGCACTAGCAAAAATCCATAAGCAATTCATGTGGAGCCTTCTGTTGTTGTAATAGTTTTATGTCAAGATATTATGGATCAAAATGATAGAAAGTGTCTTCAATGATATCACAAAAGTGTTCAAGTGAGTGCACACTATCAGCCAGTAGGTTGCACAACTGTCGATGTGGAGATTCGATAAGTATGTATATGAGCAAAAAACTAGCTTGTTCGTCAAAACATCCATCATCCTCATCCATCAAGGCAACGAAGTAATGCAAGAACTCAGGCCAGATGACTCATCCTTCATCATCATACGTGTAGGTGGATAAGAGATCAAAGGAATCCCTCGAGATGGTGACAGACTTGGCATGCAAAAACAATCGTGGAGCGAATAAAGTGCAAGACTCTATGATAGATATGCAGAGGTTCAAAACAGAATGACAGAACACAACTTGTCATCTGGCCCTCCTTCTAGCACCAAAAATTTTGATGGTGCTAGAGCCATTAACATGTCAGGGGATCTCCCCAGTAAGAAGTCCGAATTAGACCTCAGGCTGTTTGGTGTAGGAGTCCTAGCAGTGGGTCATATGGTAATGCCTTGACCATGATTTCACAAATAGAGAAGTAAGATGTCCCTGTTGGTAGCAAGGGTGTGATAGGTACAATAAGACAAGGAACGTGCATGAATGGTTATAACACATGGAGACTGAGGTGAGTGCACCCCTTAGAAACCTATGAAAGCATGCGGCTTGGAAGGGAACACCTAAGCGAAGATGCATCATAAACTAGAAAGAAAGTTAGCTAACAATCCAAAGTGATGGTTAAACCAATCAACACATTTCAGTAAGTTTCGTACATACTTATACAAAATAGTCCATATATGCATGCATAAGGAAACATATACATATACCAATTAGAGTAAACAAGATAGCTGGAATACAATATGACATATAAATGAAACGTGCTAGATCTATTATATTAATAAGTGTAAGTTCCAATCATATAATGCATCCATGTCTAACCACTAGTTCTGATAGCAGAATGTTACATCCACAACCTCTTGCTTCTCCAAAGAGATATACTAGCTCTACGTAGTGGAGAAGCCAAGACACGTTACAATATTGTCCAATCTCTCTCTAAGATAATCTTATCGGAAGCTTGGCTGACCAAAATCCTGTACAATGAGTTATGAGGGACTATTTATAGTAAAGGTTAGGGTGGCCCTTGATGTTCCCCTTTGTGATAGTTCATCTACCCTCATGACTCTTCATCTACTCTATGATTGTTACATCTAACTATTGACACTTGAACTTACAGTTGACAAGAAGTTGCATTAGGATGCACATGTACCCTTGTGAGACAAAATTGCTTGACCAAGCCATGTGAAACATCACTAACACTTGGACTATTTTGGTGAGACCAACTCTTTGACATCCTTGTGATGGTCGATGGTGGTGAACTGATGCCAAGCTTAGTCATCTGCGATGGTGTCTGTGGGCTCAATGATGACATCTTACTAAATGAAACTCTTGCCTCCGTCGCATTCAGGTACACTGATATGGCTCCTCCATCCCACTTGTCTGATACCATGCACATGGTTGTCCTAGGTGTAACCCGACCAAAAGCATGTTGATGCATAATGTCTGCATTGATCTCCAAGCATGTGCTAGTGGCCATGGGCATCAACTTGTCAAAGTACTTGTTCAACTCTAGTTGGTCTCTTGTACTTGCCTCAGTGATTGTGCCAAATAGGTGGGATCGCATGCGTGCATACAATGACATGAATGTTGCTAAAGTCCCTTGCATGCAATCAACAACATTGCTCACCTTATCTACTCCATTCCAGCTATTGGGATGGATCTATAACTTGTATGGGCATAGTTTTCATCTGTTTTTGCATGTTGCACCCCCTGTTGTACCTGTTCCTACTGCAACTCATTATCTTGTCTATGCAACTCTTGTTCTTCCTTGAGTTAGTGTTTCATCACATGAAACTCCTTCTCTATTTCATTCTCTACCTTCACGCAACATTCATGTTATGCCATCACCTCATAGCCTCAATCTCCAAAGTTGTTGTCGTCATGAGTGGATCTTCTTTAAGCTTGCATCTTTGCTCTGCATCTATGTTGTCAATAAACTTCCTCTTACATTCGTTTTAGGTGTTTTTCCTTCTACTTTTATTGATGGTGATGCTTTCAGTGCTGCCGCTTCCATTGATATTGATATCCTTGTCCATGAAAAACTTGATGTATTCATAGGTAGGCAAGATCATAGACAATTTCTTGGCTGCAACCCACATTATGCTCTCAACAGTGTCATTTGACTTTTCTCTCCTAAAGACCATTCTACTTGTGCTGGTGAGAGACAAAAGAAAAATTGTGATGCCTCAAGACATAAAAACACTCATGGCAAGAAATATCTCACTCAAAAACCAAAACAAACTTGAGGTCTGACTTGCAACATACCTGTGTGATCGATCGTGAAGGTTGTGTGATTTCTGACGAGAGGTCAGGAGACTAACTACCAAAACTGTGCAAGGTGCATTCTAGACTATTAGGAGGCTGAGTCACTACTTTAACTATGCAACATACTTTCTAGCCTAGCCTAGTAAAGACACTATGCAATGCAAAATTTCAGTCAGCAATGACATGTAACCAGCAAACTACATTCAATAGTTTCTAGGGCCAATAAGACGTGGCCTCCAAGAGTTTCGTAATGCAAGCCTGAAGGTCAGTGCTAGTTTATACTTGTGCAATTTCTGGAGGGAAGGCAAAGCCTTCATTTCTATAAATGTGCAATGCTAGCTAGTTGTTGGCTTGAGAGGGCTGACCCAGGTTCAACGTTAATTAGCCAAACAAATCCCTACACTACTGGCCCTTTCGGCATCAACCCATGGAGCGTGGACTGAAGTATCACCTAACGCAGTATGTGGGGATGCTGAAACCAAATTTCCACATCGTGAGTTGGTTGTCATGTCATTTGATTCCCTCTATCCCTACCTTCTCAAAGGTCACTTCGCTCTAGGGCTTATAAGACGATCCATCTATCATGTCCTTCAATACCCTCATGAAAGGGTATAATCGACCTTCACACAGCCCTAGCTTGTTGTTCAAGTACTTTCATGCTACTATGGAAGGATGCCATGCAAATTCCTCGATTAATCTAAGCAACTTACTTATCTTATCAAACACTTATAGTTAACACCACATAAACAGATGTTCTTAAATGCATTCAACTATTCAATGTAATTGCATTCATTCGCGCATCACATAAGAATAATAAAGGAAATTGATACATAATATATCAAGGTGTATCAATAGAATAAATACAAGAATTGCCAAATATTTCTCTTTATTGATATCTTCCAAGTGATTACAGACTCTATCCACCCTGTGCACACAACCGCAGTGGTCTATGCACTCAGTTGTGGACTTCTACTCTAGGCCTCTGTGCACTTAGCTGCAGAGCCTATACCTATGCTATGACCCAAGACTTAGACTTCTTACTTCAGAGCTACAACTGTCTTACATTATGTGTCTCTAAAACTACTAAGAGTTTAGGTCTTTTTATATAATCCCATTGTTCGTAGACCATGCGTACGTCTCTTACAACCAACTTTACTTTACAAAACTAAGGGAGGACTACCCTTTATGACACATGACACCTTCACACTCTGCGACCACAAAATGTGGAATCTTTCCAATTTTATTACAAAATTTGACTCAAATAAGGTCTTTTAGCCCAAAAACTGCCCTTGGGGGATCCCTCTCCCAACAAGCCCCCAACACAAACATCGTGACTCACCATCAAGTCACTAGGTAGGCTCGAAGATCTTTGCTTGAAGTCCTTCCATCTCGACCTGTATTACCACTATCTCGGCCACGCACTAAGTTGCGGCCTGCTTCACATCCTCCACTGTTTTCTCGGTCATTGTTCCTGCACCATCAGCCTAAAGCTTTTGTTACATTAACTACAGAGTCGTAATCTTTCCTTTAATATTTCCTGTGACTGTGTAAGCTTCCTCTAGCAAGGGATTTATTCTCACCTTTAGCATTGCTTCCTTGTGTAGCGCTGCGCCCACATGTTCCTTCAACTGCTTGGCCTCCTACAACTTGGTTAGTCTCTGTGTGAGTTGATTTAGCCAAATAAGTCTTGGTACTACTAGCCCTTTCAGCAACAACCCACAAAGCACGAACTGAGGTCTCACCCGAAGTAGTATGGGAGGGTGCTAGAATGAGGTTTCAAGTGTTTTGTAGTTCAACCCTGTGCGCACGTTGCTACAGGCACTTTCCCTACCTCGCAACCTGAGATGTTGCCTTCGCACAACCTTACTCGGGGGTCGAACACTATTATTACCCAAGTACTTAATAGTATTGCAATCTTAGTTGAATATTTTATCCTACTTGTGTGCTTTAACCTATACTTAACAACATAAATCATCCATACAGGTGTGCGGAGTAAATAAACAATATATTTGCAATTTATATCAAATATGCATTAACCCAAGAACAGATACACAAATTCGTAACAAAACTTCTCTTTTTTATTTTCTTCCTCGGTTACAGACTCAACTCTACCTTGCACACTCAGCTGCCGACTACTAGGCCTTTGTGGACTCTATTGCAAAGCCTTCTCCTACTCTACGACCCACAGAAAAACTTAGTCACTCACACTCTTTCTCATTCTCTCTACTACTTCTACTTCGTTATCTCTTAAACTTAGAGCCTCACTCTGTTTATACAATCCCATGGACCATGGACCATGGGTAGGTCAACATTACATTACGAAACAAGGGTGGACAACCCTATGACTCTAACATACTTCTGCGCTCACAATTTTTGGATCTTTACAACACCATTCGGTCAAAACTTGGGCTTTGAGCCCCAAAATATGCCTTGGGGGGGATTCCATGCCCAACGGGCCTAAAAAAACATCGTGACTTGCCCTCAAATCACTTTTTCAGTGTGGAAATCCTTGCATGGAGTCCCTCCAACTATTTGTTGAGCCTCAAACACGCACTTATTTACCCATCCTCCCAACAACCTTTTCCTACTCATTTCCTTCTTTTATCATCATTTCCTTCATCAACTTGTTCAATTCATTGCATTATAGGAATTTTTAACATGATTGGCTAATTGTGCTAATGATTGACTGTTGGTTTAGATTTTTGGTTCAAGTGTTGTGATTCCGCAGCTGATACAGGGTTTCCGCAGCCGATCTCTGATTCCGCAGCCAATCCTAGATTTTGCAACCATTTTCTTGTCTTCTATGATCTAGGTGTCCTCCAGAGGAAAGAGCCACATGGGAAAGTTTGTATGACTGTGTACATGGTGCGTGTGCTGTTAGCTCAGCCAAATTGGCCGTCTACACCCCTCGTCAACGTGGAGGTAACTCTGGTCAAACGGAAAGGTTGCAAATGGTGGCACCGCTCTGCGTGTTCAGGTGGAACACGAAAGTCACAACTGGCCTCTTCTTTAGCCACGAAGACTGCAGGGGACAAGAATCCAACAACGGAATTTATCAACCATGATGACCATTTCCTAAATCCGTGCACGGTGCGGCTGAACATGTCTTTTGCATAGCTTTTAGTTAGCTTAGTTTACACACAGAACAGTTTGTGTTCCTACTATAAATAAAGCATTTCTACACGTTGATTAGGCAGTTTTTGGGAAGTTAGTCTTTTGTTGTTGTAAACTCTGCTTCAAGACTCTTTTACATAGCGTTTACGCTTCCCACTGTATTTTGTTATGTACTGATTTAATACCAAGAAGATAGTTCCGTTCTTACCTACGTAGCTGATCTTTTTAATTGGTTGAAGTGGATGGAGGGCCCCTGTCTGCTACAACCATTTTACAACAGCTTTTAAATTTTCCTTCCCGCATTCCTTTTTTCTCTAATTCACCATGTATATTAATGTACAGTTTGAATCATGCTGCTTTACATTTTTGTACTTTTCATGACTGATCAGTGTGTGTTTTTACAGCTTTGTTAGGAGCCCGGGATAGTGTGCTTTTCCTTCTTTCTAACACTAGTGGCATCTGAAGTTGTCTTATCTAAACTGTTGAATTTCACTTTGATTTTCATTAGTTTCCTTGCCTAGTTTATTTTATCAATTTTTGTCCAGTTTCTAATCTCTTGATGGTTCTTTTTATCATGATTCACTAACTTTTATGGGACCAAAACATCATTTAATTGCAGCTTGGTTTATTTAGTTTTAGACTCATATTGCTAATTCACTCCTAACTCTTTTTCACATGATCAATTTAGCTAAAGGCAGAATGTTATGGGAGAATTAAGTAGTGTGATTTGTCACTTAATTTTTGCATTGCTTTAGATTCAATAGAGGAGTTAGAGTAGTGTTCTTGCTTTCAGCTGAGTTAATGTAGATGTCACTTTCATTCTTATCAGCAGTAAAGGTATTGGACTAGTGCCATTGGTCTTTTTGTTTGATTCTTTACTTTCATTCGAAGCTTTAATTCCATTCCAAGTTATTGTTCAATTTTTATATTTAAAATTCAAGAAGCATTTAGAAATCGCCACATACACACACATTCACTCACTTTTTTATAACTTCATCACATCACATTAGGAAGATAAGTTAGACATAAACTAAAAACGACAAAAAGAACTAGGAAAGGCTACTTAATTATATATTGTACACTTCACTTCATCAGCTTACGAGCCCCGAGTTGACAATTTATGATAGCAATTTAGACAACACTAAATTGACCAAACATTTTGGCACCGTTGCCGGGGAAGTGAAATTAGGTAGCTAATTTCTAAAAAGAAAAAGATAAAAATAAGAAAATTTCAAGAAAGGAAAATTAATAACCTCTCAAAGTATGCTCTCCTCTTGCAGTTAGAGTGGTCTCGAGGATCAGAAAAGAGAAAGTTATTGGTTTAATAGTTTCTTGAGTATGCTCTCTTCTTGCACCTAGAGTGATCTGGAAGATCAGAAAAAGAATTATTACCCTGACTTGAAGAGAAAATAAAAATGATATGCATAGAGCAAGAGATTCTAGGGGAAGGTTTTTAGCTGGAGCGAGAAGTTCGATTTTCAAAGCTCCATCCACTTCAAGAAATAGGCAATAAACACCTTCATCATCTCCAACTCATACTCCTAGCTCTAGGATTCTTGGAATCCAAGAGGCAGTAGTTGACTCTCCCATACCATCTATTGAATCCGAAGGAGATTCTTTCCTTTCTTCCACATGGAGACGGATTGTAATTGAAGAAATAGAATCACCTGAAGAAGAAGGAGAAATTTCTCCTCATTCACCCTTGGTAGAGGAACCAGAGAAATTTGAGGTCTCTGAAGAAACTACCATGGCAGAAGAAAGAGAAACCGGGCTTGGAGGAGGTTGAGGTAGAGGTAGAAGTGGAGGAGGAAATAATGGAGGATGTAGAGCAGCAATGGAGGAAATAGGAATGGAGATAATTCATTTGGATTTCCCATAGTCGATGATGACTCCTGAGCCACAATGAAAAACATTTCGCGATCCGTCCTCCCAAACTTTAATGGGTTAAGAAATGAGGACCCTGAGACATTTCTATTTGAGTTTGAGGTCGTATGTCGAACTTATGATTATCTGGA
>APFE031708243.1:164366-175413 GCA_000404065.3 Pinus taeda | reverse complement strand
CTTGATTATTGGCAAACTAAATCATTAGCTGCCATTGGCAATAAATTAGGGCATTTTATCAAAGCTTCTAAGGTCACCAGAAGGGGAAAATATACTTCCTTTGCAAGGATATGTGTGGAGATGGATCTCTCTGGAGCTCTTCCTTATGAGGTAATATTGGAAGTTTTTTATGAAGAATGGGTGCAAATAGTGGATTATGAGCATATTCCATTCATATGCTACAGATGCCATGAACATGGGCACCTATATAGAGACTGCCCTCTTAGTAAAGTAGAGAACAAGAGAAAAGCTAATACAATAAAAGACATTGATAGCTTTCACAAAGTGGTACATAGAGGAAAAGGGAGCAAAAGTGGGCCAAAGTAAAATCAAAATGAAGGGCAATAGGCCAGTCAGAACAGGTTCCAAGTACTTGAAGAGGATGAAGAAATAACAAAAGTAGATCAATAAATGGGAGGAAGTCATGGGGAGAAGGAGAAAGAAGAAGACCATGAACAAACACAGGATATTAGTAAATAGAAAGAGACTATGATGAGTGATGCAAAATGAGAGATGGACCAGGAAATGACCGAGAGTGAGATGGAATTAGAGGACCATGAGCTACAGGAGATTCTTGACAGGGAACACTTAGATCTGGAAGGGTTCTTGAAATAAGGAACCACGGGAGGGGTAGATTCGTTACCTCAAGAAGAGTTCAATAGAGTATAGTAGTTGTTCTTATGGAAAACTCAGGCTAATGGGTTGGAGAGGCAAAAAACATTGAAAGGCAGGGTAACGAAGGTGTGAAAACTATGAAAACTATACTAGGATTAGCACCTCGAAACCTAGGAAAGAAAAGAGGCAGGAAAAAGCAGAATGAGCTATTGATGGAATGTGGAAAGCTAATGATAGATTCAGGTAAGATGAAAGATCTAACTAGCTACTCCTTTACAAATATTTAATTATGAAGTTCACATCTTGGAATATCAGGGGTGTAGGTTGTAAAAGAAAATAGAGAATGCTTAGTAATAGTATGAAGCAAGCAGCTCGAAATATGATATTTATCCAGGAAACTAAATGTTCCATTCAAAAGTTAAAACAAATACATAGCAAATGGCTCAGTAGATTTGAGTTTCTACAAGTCAAAGCAGAGAATACAGTAGGAGGCATCCTCACTCTTTGGAACCCCCAAAATATTAGCATAATAGATGCTGAGGCATCTAGGAATTATTTATCAGTGGTTATTCAGCCTGTAGGGGATAGGGATACCTATCTGGTTACGAATGTTTATGGCCCTCAAAAAATGGATTGATAAACTCAGGTTTCTAGATTCTCTTGTGAATCTCAGAGAAATACATGTAGGAATACCTTGGATCATGAGAGGGGACTTCAATATGACCAAATCACTTTCGGAGAAAAAAGGGGAAACTAGATCTCTAAGAAAAGACTCTTTAGCATTTCAAACCTTTATAGATAATATGAAGATTGTTGATACTGATATGAGCAATGGTCTCTTTACTTGGAACAATAAAAGAGGAGGAGAGTCTCATGTAGCCTCCAAGTTAGATAGATTCATTATCTCAGAGGACCTTATGCTCATAGACAAGGAAATAATAGCGAGAGTTCTCCCCTTTGGAGGCTCAAATCATTGGTCAGTTCAACTGGAGATCTAGGGCATTGGTACCCCCAGGACCTTTGATATTTGAGAATATCTGGCTTACCCACCTAGAATTCATCAGAAATATTGAAAAATGGTGGTCAGAAGATTTGCAGATTTAGGGAACAAGAATTTTCCTTCTACTCAAAAGATTAAAGCACATCAAGCTCAGGCTCAAAGAATGGAACAAGAATGATTTTGGCAATAGTTTTGTTGGAAAAAAAAATCTGTTGAAGACAAAATGCAAAAACTCAACCAAGCCCTTATCATGGATGGCTTTGATAAAGTCAAAAGTGATCAATTAGACAAGCACCATCAAGAATGGGAAAATTTGTGTAAATAGGAGGAAATATTTTGGAAACAAAAATCTAGAATTCAATGGCTAAAAGAAGGAGAGTCTAACACCAGATTTTTCCATAGATCCACCACAACGAATAGAGCTCACAATAGGATCTCTTCGATCAAGGACGAGGATGGCAATCTTCTTAACTCCCATGAGGATATAGAAGCTGTGTTAGTTCAGCACTTCCGAGGTATAACACAAGAATCAGTTTCAGATAGAGAGAATTTTATCAGTGACTTAACTAGACATATACCTAAGCTGGTGTCTAGAGAGGAAAATTTCAACCTTAATAGGTCAGTGACTGAAAAGGAGGTTAGTGAGGTCCTCAACGATATGTAGAATGGAAAAGCACCAGGCCCTGGTGGTTTCAATGTGGATTTCTTTAAAGCTTGCTGGAATATTGTTAAACATGATATTATGAATGTAGTGGAGGACTCTAAGATGAACAGAACTATTTTGAAGGTGCTCAATACCTCCTTCATCTCCCTGATCCCTAAATAGGACAATGCTCAAACTCCAGACAGGTATAGACCCATAGCATTATGCAACGTGATATACAAGATAAATATCTGGAAAGAAAAATATGCCAGCTCTTGGTAAACTAATGATCACATAAGGATGTCTAGAAATATAAAGGGCTCATACATCTGGAATAAAGCCTGGGAGAACAGAGGCTTAGTACAAAAAACAACTTTTGGGAAATCAGAGAGGGAGATCTAGCTCTATTTTGGGAGGATAAATGGCAACAAGAACCTACACTGTTAAAAGAGGAATTTTTGGACCTCAAGTATGAGACAGACACCCAAGGATTATCTAAGGTAAAAGATTTTTGGGATCATACTAATAATGTAGGAAAATGAAGAACGTGGAGAAACATAGATTGTAGGGATGATAGCCCCTTGAAAACAAAAATAGAGGCACTTATGAAAAGGTTGGAACAAAGGAATATTTCAATAACAAGGGGGCAGGACCAACTTAGATGGGGCAACAATAGTGAGGGCACCTTTAATATTAAGGAAGCAAAAGGCGTTCTCCTTGAGTTGGATTCCCATGTTCTGGATAGGATATGGCAGGACCTATAGAGGCATCAAGGGTGGATGAAGATTAAACTCTTCATGTGGTTGGTTCATCATACAATTTTTTTTACTTGGGATAATATTAGGAAAAGGGGTGTCCTGGGGCCTTCCAAATGCCAGCTCTGTGATGCCCAAGAGGAGATAATGGAACATCTTCTGAATAGTTGCATTTTCACCTCCAGATTGTGGGATACATTTGCCTGCATTTTCCAACAGACCGACAGGGACAAAGGGAGTATCATTAATAACCTAAGCAATTGGAGATGAAACTTTTCTGATTATGAATTTCTTGGCCCTATTTGGGCTCTAACACCAAGCTTCATTATATGGAACATTTGGAAAGAAAGGAATAAGAGAATCTTCAAAAATGAAAGAGTCCCTCCCATCGCCTGTTTGAGCAGATCTTAAAACAACTTAAGGAGATGGTTGGCACCATAGTGCATCATCCCCCTAAGAATCTACCCTCAGAAGCTGAAATGAGAATTCTTAGTCAGCTGGGTATGCAGAGGCTTATTCCCCAAGGCTTGGTTAGGAAAGTAATGAAAATTGATGCTGAGAAGGATTTCTAGCATCCTCACCCTCAGGGTTTTTTGAAATACAACATTGATGGGGCTTCAAAAGGAAACCTGGGAACTGCTGGTTTTGGAGGGGCATTAAGGGATGAAGAAGGAAGTATTCTCTTCATCTTCCACTACCATTAAGGAAGAGCCACTAACAACATGGCGGAATTAATGGCTATGGAGCAGTGTTTAGATTTTCTGAAGTAGGATAATTGCCTAAATGTGATTATAGAAGTTGATTCTGAGTTAATCATCAACTCGGTCAAGAGAATTAGTTGTGGAACGCTGCTGGAGAAAGTCTCAAAATACTGGAGGCCGATCCAGGTTTTCCAAAGAATTCAGAGTCACCTACAAGGCCTTCGCACAGTAAGTTTCAACCATGTGCACAGAAAGGCCAATAAACTAGCAGATATTTTGGCCAACCAAGGAGTGAGTTGTACTAAAAGCAGGGTTTTGATGGGTTGGCAAGAGTTTCCTCAGAGCAAACTAAAGGCACTTTGTTATGACCTGGCGGATGAAGACAGGGAGGTGTTTCGAAATAGAGCCAAGGAGGCAAGTTCTAAAGGACTTGATCTCATTATGATTTGCTATGTTTTTCACAGTCTAGTCTTTGGTGGGAGGCAGGCCACTATAGGCCTCAGTCGCCTTGGTAAATACAAATTTAGAAACCCCTCATGGATGTTGCTCGGATTTCTTAGTTTATCGGTTGGTCGTACAAGGGGGAGGATTAACGCCTTCCATGCGTTCAGGTACAGGCATAGAGAAAATGGTGCGAGGCGCCGGAATCTTGGCTTTCCCGGCGGTCGTAATACCCATGATTTTCCTTTTTCGGATGCAAAACCGCTTCCTTGGTGGTATTTGGTTGATCGTAAGCCTCTCAAGCAGGAAGCATTTTAACGAATTGGAAGCGATTCCACTCATCTACCTACACGTGGCATGGGGGCGAGACTGAATACTGCCCTCATCGCACGCTAATGTTCGGGGCTTTAGTCCCGAGCGATATTATCCTCAACCGCCGGATTCGCTGGGCGGATCTACAGACATGAATGATCGTGCATGTTGGTGGGGCTTTGTCATTAAGTGCCGAGCGTCTTTGCAGTGCGATATCTTCCTATGCCATTGGATCTTCGCATGTTCTTCTAACTGTTTGGCCCAAGCATTATCTATCTACTGAGGGTTTTGAGGTTATGTTTGTAGGGTTGGGGGTTCATGACTTTGGCAGTTAGTGATTAGATTTTCCTTGGCCCACAGTGCCTTGTGGATGGTTGTACTTTATGTAAAATATTTTCTGTTTTAATGAAATAGAAGGAATGACTCTTGCTTCAGCAAAAAAAGGTAATTTACAGTTAAACCCATGAAGAATAATTAAATAAATCACTACTTATTTGATTTTATTTTAGGAATAATTAATTAAACCATTGTTTTATTATTTTTGATTGTTAAATTTGACCCAATCATGAAAAATAAGTAGATAAATCATTATTTATCTTATTTTTCTCTAAGAATAACTGATTAATCATTAATTAATTACTATTCTTTGTCAAATTTGACTAAATCAGTAAGGAATAATTAAATAAATCATTTTTTTTTATTATTCCTTACCTAATTCCTTAAGATAAAAAATAAATAATTTATTTATTTATTATTTTCAAATAAAAGTTTAAATACTTTTTACCTCCTAAATAAATATGATAAAATATTCCAAGTGGTAATTCCAAGAATGACATCAATAATATTTTTTTATTGCTCATTATTCGAGGATAACTCAATATTTTGTTATAAATAGGAGAGTTTTCGATTCATTATTCACTTTTGATCATTTCACTGTTGCACTCACTGTTGTAACTCTAATTATTTTCATTGGCATAAACCATATTTTTGTTTGGTTCATGCATTATAGTGGAGAGAGACTCTATAGAAGTTGAAGCCGTTTGAGGATAACCAAGAACCCATCCCATAGAGGGGGACTAGTAGCATTTATCTGTTCTATTCACAGGTGTTATTGTTAAATTATTCTTTACATATCTGGTTTCCATTGGATCTTTGGCGTTATTACTCGTTCTTTCACTGTTTAACTATGATTGTAGCATAGATCAGAATTTTGGTAGGTTTTGTTCCTATCAATAGCTATAGATCTACAACATTTGGTAGTCTTTTCTATTGTTGAGATTGTTTGTCATCCACAGTCTTAAGTGGGTTTTTTTCGTACATGATTGAGAAGAAAACACTAAAACAAATTGGCGACTCCACTGGGTTTTTATATTTTAGATCTAGAAACCTGGGTGACCTTTGGTTTTCCGCTTAGGGTTTCTTCTCTTTTCATTTCTCTTAATGTTTCCTAGTGTTTTAACCCTAGATATGATAAATTTCTAACTTTCACAAGCTTTCTGGTCATTTCTGCAGGTCACAATAACTAGCCATGGCAAAGGCGACATTTTTTTCTGAAATTTATAGACCAGGAGTCTCAGAAAAAAAATCACAGTTTTCATCCCAAAAGGTGCGATCTGGGCTTTAGAATGAATCTTTCAGCCCAAAAAGTGTGATTTCATTAAAAAATAGGTCAGGACGTGCGATTTTTAGATTTTAGGGTTTTTCTCAGATCTGTTTCTAGGTTTTGCTGAGAGATGTCTGTTGGATGTCTAACCTTTGTCTCATCCCACTTAGGCCTTGATCCATTCTGTTTTACTCGTAAAAGTCAAATTTAGCCTCCCCTAGGGCTTCTAGTACACTTCCACCTTTCTAGGAGTTTGGCTGAGTGAGAAATCTGAGTTTCTACAACAGTTTCAGCCACATTTTCCATATCTGTAACCTTTTGTTTCAGATTTGATAAGATAGATTGCTACAATCCATAGTTTCACATTTAAACTTGCTTGGACATTCCCTTAGGGTCCCGTCGACTGCCCTAGGTGTTTCACCCATCTCCCTATCTTTTTGCAACGATCCTCTCCTTTGGTTTTTTGTTGTTATTGCATCACTTTCCAGTAGCTTAGAGTCACTTGATCCCAGTCACACTAACATTCAGATCTCTTGACTGTTTCAGTGTATTTTCCATCGGTTTAGTCACCAAGAAATACAATGTTTGCAAACCCAGTTTAGGTGGGGTTTAGTTAGTTGTTTTGTTATTTATTTTCTTTTATTTATTTCTGTTTATTTGCAGCAAGATTTTTTCCTTTTTACAAACACGATTTGGGCTTAATCAATTATTACACTTGCACACACAATCACACCTTAAGTGAACAGTCCTTGGTTTACACCGCGAAGCCAAGACTTAACATAATCAATTTATCTCGCTACATCAAAGAGAGAAGATATCTTTTTGATTGCCCTTCACCATTTCTGTGTTCTGTGTGTCCTTCCATCATTATGCCACCAAGGTGTGCATTGTAGAGAATATTAGGCCTTCATCCCTAGTTTCCACTTGGGTGTATTACTCCTCCCTGCCGGGTTCAAGTTCATAGCCCCCTAAGTCCCCATCCTAACTCTTCTCCCCGTCCTTCTGATTCCTCATCTGATTCCGAGCCTCCATCACTACATATCATCACCATGTTTGGACCCACAACTGGTGTAGGAACCTAAACTGGTGGTGGCTCCAGCACTATACTGGTGGTCACATAAGGAGGAACAGTCTTAGGAACCGTTATGGAAGCCCACATGCTCCCCTTTATGTCTAGGTTAAGTCTACTAGATCTTAACCAGTTGATAAATGACCCCATACACCATGATGTTGATTTGCTCTCTATGTCAACTAAGCTTCCCTTAGACATCCCAAAGTTCAAGGGTATTGTTAGAGAGGATCCTACTAACCATGTTCGATCCTTCCACATCTCGTGTTCATCTAACTCCATAACCGATGACTCCATTCATCTTCAGCTCTTCCAATGCACGCTCACTATTGTTAGGACCCCACTATGTATCATTTTTGTTATATATTTTGATACCACTTTACCCTTATAACCATGAATCCCATTATCATTTTCATCCACTCTTTCCCAAGGTATACAAAAACCTCTTCTTTATTATATGATTAATCTGTTTTACATTTAATTCCACAACACTCGTATATTTTATCATTAATTGAAGTGTATCGTTGCTAACACAAGTCCAAAGATTGCAGACAAGTATATGCGGCCCTTGCTGAAACAGCAGACTCAGTTGCTGAAACAGCGGACCCAGTTGCTGAAACAGCTGACTCATTTGCTGAAACAGCCGTCAAGCACACAAATTCCGTTGGCCGCTATTTGCGATTCTGGAAGAGCTTTTTGAAGAATAGTAGCAGCAGTACGAAGACATGATTACCTGGATTATCCTGAAGATAGCATTCTTGTTGTCTCTGTTGTAACAATATCTTTTTATGAAGAACCGAATAGTCCTGTTTTAGAAAAAAAGAACAGATTTGAGATAATATGGATTCGCTCTCATGTAAATTGTAAATGATGTCTCCTCTTTAAAAAGAGGATACATCATCATTAGAAGGGGTTGGTCATTGTAAAAGCTACAGGAGCATACTGTGTGAGAACTGGAGCTAGTCTCCATTTCTAATGTATCAGTGACTTTGACAGATGAATAAATTTCTCTTTTGATCGTTCCAATTTAATTCTTTCCCCCGGGGAATCTTGTGAGAGGGAAAGGGCCCGCCTTCCTCACAAGATTCGCCCATTGGTTCTTGTAGATTGTTTAATTCTTTATATCTTTGCACTTCATTTTAATTCTGTTGTTAGACACTGGTTACACAGCTTGAGCAATACTCTGTTTCCTTAGCACTGCATATATTGAATGCTTTCACCCTTAGAAGTTGAGATATCCGTTTCTGTTTGATTGCATGAATGAATGATGTTGGGAGATAGGTGCTGAAGATTCCTGCATACAGGAATAGGGTTCTGCTCCCATTAATTGCTTTCCTTTGTCTGCAGTGTGATTAGAAACAAGAGAACAGGTGCTAAAGGTTCCTGCTCATAGGAATAGGGTCTTGATCTCTTGAGTTCACAGTGTGATTAAGTGTCAGGCATCAGGTGCTGAAGTTCCTCACTAAGGAATAGGGTCATGTTCCTGCTATGGTTGATTGATTTCTTTCCTTGCAGATTGATCTTCCTTTATTTGAATTGTAACTGCAATAGAGGGATTATCTCCGCTATAATTTAATTAACTTCAGCTTTGATTAAATAGAGTGTGAATCAGTAGATTGGTGAGATTAATAACTGTGTGTTCTTTCTTTTACTACAACATTGCTTCTGCTTTTGAAATTGAGCATATCCAGTGCGAGACTACCTTTGAAATAAAAAGACTTCCTCGGGTTGACAATTTATGTGGCGCTTGAATTGTGAAAACAATTAAAGTGACCAACATTTTGGCGCCGTTGCCGGGGAAGGTAATTATAGATTTCAAAAGCATTAATCTTTTCCTTTCAAATGTGCAGATTGTATGAGAGGACGCGGAAACCAGAAGAAAACTAACCCCACAGGTGGCAAAGGCTGGGGAGGACGAAAAACTTTTATTGACGAGATTGTATCAAAGGCTGAATCATCGCAAAGATTAAGTTCTCGAAAGTCAAGACTTCAGCAATCACCCCAGTCAGATTACAAAACAGAGGAAGTCATGGGTCCTGAAAATATAGAAGAACCAGCAGTCAGTGCTGGAGAGTCAGAGGAAAGTGTTAGTAGATCAGCAGAATACATTGAGGAAATAGTAGAAAGCATTGGACGATCGGTAGAAAACGTCGAAGAGCCAATAGAAGATTCTGACGATCGAGCAAGTGCAGTAGGAGAGCCAACAATGGAAGGAAACAATGAAGGTCTCTTTGGTGGAAGACGTGTAGAACCTGAAGGGGAAAGAAGGGATGAAAATTCCCTCTCTACCTTGGGATTTCCTATCAGTGATCTCCCTGCAGGAACAATGAAAAATATTCCATTGTCTGCTCTACCTAACTTTCATGGTTTATCCTCCGAAGATCCGGATGAATTTCTTTTTGAATTTGATATATTATGCAGAAGTTATGATTATGTTACTAATGCTCAAAAGTTGAAACTGTTTCCAGCCACCTTAAAAGGAAATGCTTTAAGATGGTTCATGAGCCTTGGAAGTCAGGTAATTACAACATGGGAGCAGATGAAACGAAAATTTCTGCTTAAATATCAAGACTACTGCCGGACGAAAGAAAAGAAGGATGAGCTGGTCAATATGGCACAAAAGCCGGATGAGAGTCTGGAGGACTATATAGAAAGGCCGCAGTACAATATACAGAGATCTGATCATCCGGATATAAGTAAGGAATTAGCAAAACAAGAATTACTCAGAGGTTAAGGGATGATTGCTTAAATAGTAAACTGCTTGCCAAGGGAATATATCCAGGAATCATAATGATGAGATTGGTGAATTGCTAGAGTGCTCTAGGGGAGCTGCAGAAACAGACAAGAGATTCCACTATTCAAAGTGCAGAAAATCAGCAATGGAGGGCACAAGAGCTGAAATAGGTAATTTACTTGAAGAATTTAAAACTGAGATGTTAAGTTCTTTTGCTTCACAAATTGACACTTTGCAGGTTAAGAAAAAGCAGGCCGAAGCAGAAGCAACCCTGGCTATCTTTTGCCCGAAGTGCAGAGACAAACATCCACTGAGGGAATGCCCAATGAATAAAGTACCAATTTGTACCCTTTGTGAGAAAGATCATGAGACAGAAAAATGCCCATCTCTGCCAGGAATAAAAGCAGCATTGCAGCCAACGGAAGAAGAAGCTGAAGCAGTTTACCTACTAACACAAAGAAGACAATGGCAACCAAAAGGACAAGGTATGAACTCTAGTATGCCATTTAATCGTTGGAACAATTATTCTGCTTTTGGCCAAACAAATTACCCTCCCTTCAACCAAACAAATTACCCTCCCTTCAACCAAATGAAATATCCATTCTTCAATTTCCCTCCCATGCAGCAAATGCAAAACCCTCCCTTTGTTGATCCTTCAATGTGGACTCCTTGGCCTCCACAGCAGCCATCTTCTTTCAACCCCTGGAATCCAAATTGGAGAAGTCAACAACTCTCGTATCCAAATCAGATGCCTCAACTCCAACAAACACTCCCTCTGCCATCAAATGCCCAGCCAAATAATCAGATGAGACCCCAGCTGCCTGTGCAACCAAACCCTAACCCCAATAATAAAGTTGTGCAAGTCATTGATATTCAGAATCAGTCTATATTTCCTACCACGCAATGCAATGATATTCATTTGAGATCTGGGAAAAGAGTAGGGCCTATTATTGATGACATAACTTCTTCTGATTCAGATAAAAATGAAACTGAGAAACATAAAGTAGCACAAACACCTCCTAACAAGAATGTTGAAATAACAGAACCTCCATTCCCCGAGCGTTTGGTTTTAACCAAAGCAGCTGAAACACCTGCTTTTAATTTTCTAGGGGAATTACAAAATTTGTATATTAAA